>JABUQX010086441.1:0-57500 GCA_015478945.1 Trachelipus rathkii
GCGGAGTTGTGTTATGTCTCCTTGGTTATTGTAATTTGTATATGAATAGGGCTATGAAAGAATTAGAGGTGGGGGCGTGGCTGGGAAGGTGTTAGAATGATTAGGAGAGAATGGAAGAAAGTGGATGCTGCCCTACCTATTGTATTATGCGGATGATTTGGTTTTGTGTGGCGAATCTGAAGAGTTTGAGAGGATTGATAGAGATGTAGTGAGCTGCCCTTAGTGGTAGTTCTGTTTGTATCATATGTCCTCTTTTTTTTTTGGGTATTTTTATTTGGCAGGGTGTGTAAAGGAGGTTGAAAGTAAGCGTAGATAGAGTAAGATAAGAGTTAAGGTTATGGTTGTGAGCGAAGACAGTCCTCGGTGTCAAGTCATGTTGGATGGTGAGCAACTGGAACAAATGTCTGAGTTTAAATATTTAGGATATATGTTAGATGAAAGGAACGGATGATACAGAGTGTAGTAGGAAAGTTGTGAATGGCACGAAGGTGGCTAGTGCAATTAAATCGTTGGTGGACAATCTTTGGGGAGTGTTAGGTGTGAGAAGAATTGATAAAATGAGGAATGAACGTTATGGTAGAAAGTTGTGGATGTGAGAAAGGGTAAAATGAGAGAATAAATGAAAGTAATTTTAGATGTGGTTGAGTCATGTGGAAAGGATGGATGATAGTCGGTTGGTGAAGCGAATGTATAGTGGCGTGTGTGATGGGAATCGACCGGCTGGGAGATCGAACAAAAAGTGGATTGAGTAAATAAAGGAATGCCTGAAAGAGGGAAATGTAAGTTTGGCAGAGGCGAGAAGAAAGGTGCATAATAAGAGTGAATGGCGGGGTTTTGTGAAGGGTTATGGCTGTGGCCCACCTGGGTAAAGGGATTAATCCCATATTGATGAGATGCCATGGTGAGGGTCCGTCGAGGTCCCGTAAAGCCCTAGTGTGGATTTTCTGACTGCAGGGTTCACACTGAAATTTTGAATTTGATTTCCCTGACTTTCCCTGAACATTCCTTGACCAAATCGAAATTTTCCCTGACCGAGCGTTGCTCGTTACTTTTGGGTTTATTAAAAATAATCTTAATAATCGTGTGTTGCATACCTTCACTGAGTTCATACATTCGATAACTAAAATATTACTTTAGAACTGGTTCATTCATAATGGATGATTTAAAAAAAAATTTTTTTTTTTAGTTGGTAATCAGGCCGTATACCTGCCCTCATAGCCGCGTCCAACGCACTTCCTTTTTTATTTTTTCCAAAAGTAAACAGTTTTATTTATACAAAAAGGAAATAAATTAAAAGCTTACATTAATGGACTAGGTAAATAACGTTCCACTGTGATCACAAAAAGTTCTAAATGGGGATTTAGGTTAACTTTTTCTTCTCACGCATCCGAATTTTTTGATTTTATAGCCGTTTCTTCTGTCAAAGCTTTTCAGTTCGTTTTAACATCTTTCTCTGCTCTTCAAGTTTAAGATCTGTATGGATAATTTTCTTTGTTCATCAAACTTTTTATTATCTTCTTCTTCTTGCTTCTTTTTTGCCTCTTAACATGTTTCTTCATATCTCCTATGGGGCAGCTCTTACATTTGTCAACATTTTATGAGTGATAGGGAATTTATGAATACTTTTCTATGAGATCTTTAGCATTGTGCACTTGTTCTTTGGTGGAGAAATCAGCTATGTTCTTTCAGATTCTCCACTAAAATTGCTTAATTTTATAGAAAACCCTACTTCCACTGCATTTCCACGCAAAAATATCAGTCCTAATTTAATAATTTGCCACAATTCCACAGTAACATTGATTCCCAGGTACTATAGAAAAGAAAAACTAATCAGTCTCTTAGAAAGCAATCACCATCAAAAGTATTCTTGAATGTTTAATTCTAAGGGTTAGTAGATAGATGAGCTTCACTGCAAAGTAGAGTGTATTGTGCTTTGCTTTCTAGAAAAATTAGGGGCAAGTCCATGGTTAATCACATATTTTCATTTCATCGGCCCCATTTTAGAATTTGTAGCTACCGCCACTATCTGGGAACATTATTTTAAATGTTTCCCATATCTGCACACGAGTTTAAGACATTTTATCATCCCACCACCTTAATGCGCCAAGTATTTCAGATCCTGTAACATCATCTTTTAATGCAAAAAGATGAAACTTATTGATTAAACTGATTTTGGTTGGGTTATTAATAGAACACACCGGTCATTTAAATCGGTGAGTGATGATTTTTAGAAGTTGATGGAATGGCATAATTTTCAGTGCACAAAACTCTTCACTAATATTTGTTTGTTAGGAACACATACGAAAAGTTGTTTCATTTGATGGTTGGTCTGCCGAGTTTTGATTAATTCAAAGGAGTTCTTCCTCTTGACTGTGAAACTTCGGCTTGGGCGTCCTGTTTAGGTATGATCAAAGTTCTTTTTACAGACTTTACAGTATGCCTTGGAACTATCGGGTCCTTTACCCAACCACCTGATAAACTGTGGGTTCCGTTTGACGTCCAATCACTGGTCGTTAAAGTTAGTTTTTTTGTTTGAACGTCATTTTATAAATAATAATAAGAAATTTTAAAATTAAGCAAAAATTCCAAAATCACTTCATCAAACCTCAAAAAAAGTGATAAATCTCTAAAAAAGAAAAAAGAATAAACAGATTAAGTTCATAAGTCAACAGTCTAAAACACATCCGATACACCAATCACTCAAATCAAAAGGAAATGAACTGGAACAAACCTACGAACAGGAATTAGGAGATATTTAGGTAATTATTGAACTAAAAATTAGGAAAGAAACAGGATAGAAGTAGATTTATGGAATGTCATTCCTCGCCCATCCTCTTTCATTCACTTATCCAAATCCATCTCTTATTCCACAATTATACAGTTAAGGGAAAAAAAAATATATCAAAATATGCCACTTGGTCCATGGATCATGTTCCATTCTGTTTTGAAATTTTAAAATTTCCTGGACTTTTTTGGAATTTCCCCGACTTCGGCATATCTTAAAACGTTTCCCTGACTTTCCCTGACCAATTTTTTTCCCTGACTTTCCAGAAAGTGTGAACCCTGAACTGCGACGAGTTCTCACAAACAGGTATAAAGGGGGTGGTAAAGGGTTGGGCTTTCTTTTCGACTGGGTCAATTTTCTGGATACTTTCTGTTTACAGGAAAATAGTAGTAGAGAGTTATTTAGAGAGTTATGTGGTGTGGAAGAGTGGGAATAAACGGAGGGAGGATAATATTGAAAAGGTGACTTGGAGATGGTTTGCTCATGTGGAAAGGATGAATGGATGATAGTCGGTTGAAAGGGGATGTACAGTGGGGTGTGTTGGGAATCGACCGCTGGGAGACCGAAGTAAAAGTGGATGAGTCAGTAAAGGATGTCTGGAGGAGAGGAAATGTGAGTTTGGCAGAGGCGAGAATAAAGGTGCATAATAGGAGTGAATGGCGGGGTTTTGTGTGGGGTTGGTAGTGGCCACCTGGGCCAGGGATGAACACGACGATGACGACGATGATGATGATGATGAATGATAATATATTATTATATATTGAGTGTGTTGTAGGTTGAAGGTATATGCTTGGTATTTTTGGTCGAAAGGTGCGTCGAGTGATGAGGACTGATTGGTGAAGAACAAGGTTGCGTTTAGGAGTGGTAGAGGATGTGTGGGATCAAATCTTTACATTGCAAACAAATGATTGAGAAAATGAGGGAGAAGAAGAATAAATTATATTTAGGGTTTATGGATTTTACAAATAGAGTTGATAGAGTTAATAGGGAAGCTTATGGCCAGGTATTAGTGATATATGTGTTGGGTGGTAGGCCTCCTGAATAGAATTCAAAAAGTATGTATGGACGATAGTGAAGCGTGTGTTGTAAGAATAAATGGTTGTCAATGGGGATTGGTTTAGGATTAAAGCGGATAGTTGAGACAGGTGTATCTGTGTTTATGTCTCCTTGTGGTTATTCAAATTTGTAATGGATGGGGGGTAGGAAAGAGATTCGAGGTGGGGGATTTATAGTTAGGAATGAGGCAGAATGGAGATGAGTGGAGGGGCCCTACCCTATTAATATGCGGATGATTTGTTCTGTGTGGCGAATCTGAGAGGGGAAGTTTGAGAGGATGGTAGAGAGATTTGGCAGGCAGGGTGTGTAAAAAGGAGGGTTTTGAAGGTATAAACGTAGGATATGAAGTTAAGGTGATGGTCTGTGTGAGGACAGTCCCAGTGTGAAGTTATGGTTAGATGGTGAGCGCAGCTGGAAAAGTGTCCGAGTTTTAAATATTTGGGTATGTGTTGGGCATGAGAAGGAACGGGATTGATGCAGGTTGTAGTAGGAAAGTTGTGAAGGGCAGGGAAGGTTGCTGGTGCAATTTAATCGTTGGTGAATGTAAAAGGGCTAAGTCCTTGATGCGGCAAGGGTTTGCATGAGTAGTTGTTGGTTACCTGTGTTATTGTACTGGTAGTGAGGACTATGGTCTGGAAAAGAAGTTAATCTAGTTCATGTGTCAGATGGACAATCTTAGGGGATGCTAGGTGTGAGAAGAATTAATAAATTGAGGATATGAAGTTTAGGAGGATGTTGTGGTGTGGAGAGAAAGGGTAATGACGGAATGAAATGAAAAAGTATGTTGAGATGGTTTGGTCATGTTGGAAAGGTAGAGATCGTGAGCGGTTGGTTAAGTGGATGTATAGGGCGAGTGTGTTGGGGAACCGACCGGCTGGTGAGGGACTGAAGAAGAAAGTGTGGACTTGAGTCGGTAGATGGAATGGTCTGAAGGAGAGAAATGTGGAGTTTGGTAGAGGCGAGAAGAAAGGTGTATAACAGGAGGAATGGCGGGATTGTGAGGGGGTATGGTTGTTGGCGCCACCTGGGCCAAGGGATGACCCTTACACTGACGATCTACCATAGAGGGTCCATCGCTGTCCCATGAACTTTTAGGTGGATTTCTTGACTTGCGATGAGTTCTCGCTAATTAATGTACTGAGGGGGCGGGTAAGGCTGGGCTTTCTTTTCGACTTATGTGATGTTCTTCTACTGCTTTTCTTTGCCGATGCTCGTCACGCACCTGACTCCATTCTTGGGAAAATAAAGGAAAGATAAAGAAAGAAAGGAAAGATATACTATATATATAATATCATAGTATATTATATTATATATTTCATATATATATATATATATATAATATAATTATATATATATATATATATATATATATATATATATATATTATATAATATATATTTAATAAACTATATACTAATAAACTCCTGAGGTAGAGTTGACTGCGGTAAACTGGCGCCCATCAGCACGCCCAGAGCTATAAGCCTCTTCCCTCGAAATCCAACCTATGGGCCGGGATGTGGGTGTGACTAGGGTTGGAAAAAAACCGTTTTTTTCAAATCGTGTTTTTTTAAGAGAAAAAAAAACACGTATTTCTCGTTTTTTTTTTTCATTTTTTTGTTTTTTTCGTTTTTTTTCATTAAATGGATTTTTAAAAAGTATAAAGGGTTAATATTGATATTTCACTTGGAGTTATTTCATTTTTCAAATAAGGATACTTGAAATTGAACAAATATTCCATTATGATTTATAAAATAGCAGAACTACCTTTCTCTTATATTTTATCAATTGTTTTCATTACAATTTACAGAGTTGTAACCTGTAGACCGCTGTTGTAGGCTTCTACTTACTAATTTTAACTATGTATTTTACATTTGTATCATATAATCATATTTTAATTTACTTTGAAATATTTAATGTATATTATAATTATATGTAGAATGAGTCTGAATGACAAAACTCAAAAAGGACTTAAAGGATGCAAATGAATAATAAATATTGAAATTAAAATTATACCAGACCCCAGTCACTACTGAGAATGAATGGACTTAAAATTTAGATTTGGCTTTGGAATATCAACTTTTTATTCACTAATCACTAGTCCCCACTCCCCAGAACCCCAGTCACTGACTGGAGTACTGACTTTACTATCAAGCTCTATTATCATGGGCTCTTCAGGCTGTGAAACAGGCCCATTTAATTTTTTTATAGACTTTGATATGAAGTCTGGAATCTCACAGTTATGAAGTATCGGTGAGAATGACTGTGGTGAGGAGCAGGCAGTACAGGGACTCTTAAGCTTAGGCTGCCTTAGGCATAAATCATCTTCTAGTGGCAAATTTCAGGAAATTTCCTAGTTCGTAGATTATGAGCAATAAATATTAGTTTTTGCAACTCTACACAACAAAAATTATATTTCATGCGAGGGCCTTGTGCTACCTTTTATTTCCAAAAAGTAGTCACACGACTTTTTTGCACGTGGATTTTTTAAATCTGAAAAAATAAAAACTGGCCAACAAAAAAAAATGTTTTTTTTTTTTGCGCCAAGGATATTTTATCGAATGTATAGTATATCGGGATGTGTTGATTTTCAGAAATGACATTTGAGTTTTCCAGATTGGCTCTGAGTTCTTGAGATTACAGGCAGGTGTCCACGATTTACTCTTATAAAATATCTTGTTTTAAGGCATATTTTACTCAGAGTGCATTTTTAATTCTTTTAAGGGGCTTACCTTATATATGCTATACTTTTATTTTTTTTCTATTTTCAGAACACTATGAGTACTTCACGAAGCGTTTAAATAACCCCAATGTATTCTGCTACATCTGTGGTGAATATTGCCAGGGAGAACCAAAGAAGAAATATTCTAACTGTTGTGAAAGCAAGGCATTTCTGACATTACGACATACTTCTGGGAATGAAACTCGGAGTCCAGATAAGTTTTCGGCTTCCCCCATATGGTCGTAAAACGTGTTTCGAATCTACGTCAGTGGAAAAAATGGACGGAGGAAAAGGTTTAAAATTTGGTGTGCCTATATGGTATGGCGGGAGCCAAAGAATCACACAGTGACTGTTATTTTGTTTGGTTAATGTGAAAGGTTTCAATCGTTACAAGAAACGTAAATTTGAGTATCCGGATTTGGAATCTGCAGGGCGACCTGTACCACACTCCGACGATGTCCCCATCCCAGTGTTCACGACATCCCCGACTAGCATTGTTCTGATGAAGAGATTATCCAGGGATTTGGTGTGCACACGTCTGCAGATGTGGAATAGTGGAATATGAAAGAAAGCACTCTACACAGCCAGCAAAAGTTCTCCCAGAAGAGATCATATTGATTAGTACGAGAGTTAGTCTCTCCAAGCAAGAGGTCTTGAGTTTTAGGATCTTTAGACTTTAATGAAAAGAACGTCTCAAGGCCCGAATGTTAAAAAAACTTTTTTTTTTCGGGACAGAGACGGAGTACTTTTCCCATTATTCATTGAAGAAGAAGATGCCAGTATACTGTAGAGGAACATCCCTGGATCCTACTCCAAATGGGGTTTACCTAAAAATACTGACCAGAAGATTGGGCGATGGTTTATGGATTAGTTCAACGAGAAGCTTTGAAATGTGTTTTATGTACCAATCGGGCAATAGTTATGCATTTCGATTCCAATTGGTCACTCAACAAAAACTGAAAGAGGAATATGGAAAAATATAAAAATGATCTTGCAGAGCTTAGATATAATGAACAACCAGTGGTCTATATGCGTTGATTTGAAGATGGTTCAATATCTTATTGGGCAGCAAAGCGGATATATTAAGTACCCTTGTATATGCTGGTGGGATAGTAGGGCTAAAGAAAAAAACCACTGGGGAAAAGTTGTATGGCTGCTAGGGAAAATATGACTGTAGGTGCATCAAATTTCATTAACGAACCACTGGTTGACAGGGGAAAATTATTTTCCCACCACTTCCACATCAAACTAGGCTGATTAAGCATTGTTAGGGCCCTCTTAGACCAAGATTGATGTTGAATGTATTCAAATTATTTGCAGATTTGTCTTCAGGGCTGAGTTATGGAGAACTCAAAAGCTTGGAATCTTTGCTGGCCCTCCAAATTCGCAAATCATCAAGGATGGACAATTTCATAAATTCCGATGATGATCATTTTTGAAGCAGGCATCTGCCTGGAAAAGTTTTGTGTTGGTTGTTCAGAACTTTTTTTGTCACTGATGTGTGTCGGGATGTGAGCCTTGTGGCAAGTTTGGCCGGGGACCTGGGCGCTGGTCGTGCAACCATTAAATTCATGCCAACTTGTAGAATCGTACAAGAAAAAATGCTTTTTCAGATTTCAAAATGTTTGAATGAATTAAGAGCAATAAAAGTTCACTTTTCTACATAGTCACAGGAGATTGGTTTCCGAGATAATCTAGGATGTTAGAGTTGAGGAACAAGGGAGAGGTTTATCAGATATCAAGGGTGATAGAGAAAGGGATTACCAAGAGATGGGGATAACACATGATGGCCAGAACTATGTTGGAGCCTTTCAACGGACTGTCCCATTCTGCACACAGAAGACAATTTATAGACAGCGATTGTAATGCATTTAAATTGTGATTTCATTGTACTGTATTGAATGTTTTGACCTTTAGCATTTTATGTCCTTACTCATTAACAATTTGAGATATAGTCATCTTTCGTTGTTTTTTTTTTTTTTTGTGAATTACGTTACAACTAACAGAAATTGTTGTATTAACTGTATTATTTTGTGGTGACCACCCTGTATCTTCAAAAACTAGAGTCAAGAAAAACGGAGGTCGTATCGGAATCAGGACAACAGTTTACCTATATGACTTCAGATGTTTTGCTTACCAAAATCTTTGTTGCGCCCCAGTGAATTAATGATAAAAATGTTACTGAAAACTGAAACAGTGTAAGAAAACATTAATGAAGCCACAAACAAAATATTATGAATATCAAAATTCAGAATATAGGATAAAAATATGGAAAACCCATAAAAATTTTGAACACAAACTCAGGGGCTTCCACCTTGTAAGAAATTGGAACCAAAAAATGTCCAAATTAGAGCATTTATTTTCTAATATTATTAAATAATGTTCAAACATGTAAATTCCACAAACTTAATTGAAAAAAATGAAAAAAACAAATTTTTACTTGTTTTTTTCAGGCTGTGTTTTTTTCATGAAAAAAACCGTTTTTTTGGGAAAAAAACGAGCTTGTTTTTTTCCTTTCCCAACCCTAGGTGTGACCTTGGAAAAGTTCCCTGAAACACTGCGTCCAGTCCCGAAGTGGACAATACAATTGCCTGCACCACACGGATAAGACGAGAAGCCCAAGATTATACACCCAAGTGCGGGAGAACCTCTTCAGTGGTTAGCTAAGGTTCGGTCCCATACAATAGGCCATCCGGAGAATGCGAGAACAACCGGTGTTTGACCTGTAACATCAGCCATAGGGAAAAGAGGGCAAGATGGGAACAAGATACCTACAGAGACAGCAGCCCGATAGTTACCAGAATTCAGGAGGAAACTTGGGCAACACCTATGATAGCAGGAATACAAAGGGGAAGTACGTACAAAAAGAGGGGAAGGGTCACAAACCAGGGAAGGAACAAGTAGAACTTGATATATATATACCAAAAAAATGACTGGAAAAAAACAATAATAATAATAATAAAAAAATAAAAATAATAACAATAACATTAATAATAAAAAGAAAGAAAAACACATAGACAAGAATAACAATAAGAAACAAAAAGAAGAAGAATAAGAAACTATAAAACATAAACGAGAAGTAGAGGAATCACTGAGCTAAAAGAGGAGGCAAAAATCAGACAAAAGCAGTAACGTATGTCTCCGCAGATACACTTCAGAAAAGGTATCTGAGGCCCCCACCACGGCAAGGTGGATACGTCATCGGTGGGGGGGTGATGATTGATTAATAATAATTGATAATAAATAATAATAATAATATAATAAATTATAATAACATCATTAATATTAGCTTAATTAATTAGATAATATAATCAAATTGTTTAGTGGGTACAAGATTAGTCACTGCACAATGGGAACTGGCGAAGTGAGCAATGGACGTGATTTATATCTATGTTGCAAGTTTAAATCATATTGAATCGGAAGGCAGAGTATTTTAATAATTTATAGGAAAGAAGATGTTCATAATGAACTGTGTGTAGGGTAAGAACGAATGTTTATAAAGGTACCTACGGAAGGGCATCCCGCGAGAGTACTGTTAAGAGATACCGTATATGTGGGTGTGGCAAAACGGACAGGTTAGATTAATCATTAATCTTCTTCGAAATATTGTAACTATGTGTCATATTTGTGTGAACAATCTTCAATTAAGCAAAGATCATCTCTCTTTGTTGGCTCAAGTTACATGTACGACGAGATCATCCTTTCATGAGGGATGACAATAAGAAGCTTTGCACTACGGACGTCTATCCTCCAACAGCTTTGCCAGCATGAGAGAAGACCATTCTTAAGGGATCGTAGTAATTAATCAATAGTAGGATAAGACTCTGATGGACTTCTTTTGAGAGCCAAGTTCTACAGGATTTCCTTGAAGAGCTTGCTTAAAACACCGATATGTCTGCTTAATCATTTCCTAAGACACCAACGTGAAAATGGACCTAACTGATATTCGCATCTTTTTTTCCAAACCTGGAGTAGACTCTTTGGATCAATCCATAGAGACAAGAGGGTTTTTAGAGGATCGAGTTTGAAGAGCCGTAAGTACGCTTTTAGAGTCTGAGAAAATAGGATGCGATTTGTCCCTAGATGGTGCATCCATAGTCCAATATTCGCTCTCACGTTGTCAAGATTGAACCAAAGCATAGTTTGTTTGTTTGCTCCCCAGGAGAGACGGCGTAAGAGGTAGCATGACTTGAGGCAATAATGTTTTTAGCTAGTGGACATTGGGGTGATACGATTAGCAGTCATCCAAAATCGTGCCAAAAAATTTCCCCAGTGATTCAATGCATATAGGAGAGCCATAGAAGACTAGTGAGGGGAGGATTCATCGGGCCACCATGTCTGCCTCGTTGAAGAAAATGTATGGCTTTCATCTCCTGCGCAGAGAACAGATGGCCATGGTGGGTGGAAATTTAAAAGATATTTTTTCGTTTTCCCCTTCTAGACAAGGGTTATGCCATACTAGTAATGGGCAACCGTAAGAAAAATAATTACTCACTTTTAATCGCTTCTGCTTCTTCTCTTGTGATTCCTTTTCATATTCTTTTTCTTCTAATTCTAATTTTTCTATCGCGGATGCTAAAAATTGTGCTGAAGGTGACTGCTCTTGAAGAAAGAAATCTTCTACTGGAGGTACTTTCTTAGACGCAAATGGAACAAAAAGTTTCTCGTTCACGAATGGGAAGGTTCCTTTATAGCTATTTTCACTGAATAATAATAAAAAAAATACTGTTATTAAAAAGAGATCAATAAAAAATTATAATTGATTTTAATGAATAAAATAAAGAATTTTTTAAATTTCCCTACCGAGAATCAAAGAGTTTTAAAGAGATAAACAACGGAAATGGTCCAAGATATTATTTGCTAAAGGGAAAAGCTGCGCTCAAAAATGAAGGGATGAAAGGAATTTAATACAACAACAAAATAAAAATAAATAAATTATTATTGAAGCCTTGTGACTAAATAATTTGTAGATAGCCATTTTTTTTATTGCATACGTTAAATCTGCTGGTCATATTTTCATTGCAACATCTAAATTACTTAACACAATTTTTATTCTTGTACAAGTAATGATTGTTGAAAATGCGATACATAATATAAAAATTTAACTGACTAATCGCTAAGGCAGCGGAAAAAATTAGTTCATTAAAATTTTTAGTTAAATCACCCTTAAAATAAGATATATTCGGATACAATTAGCTGAACAACCAGAAAACTTCGAAAGACTGCAATTCTAATTTTATTTAGTCTTCAACTCTGTTTTCAACTCCATTTCACTTGTGATTTTCGTTTCGGACTTCATCTAAATTGGTCTTTCAACTCCAACTCTGGTTAAATCTTTGAGTTCCATGTCTCTGACTCTCATTTAAGTTTCTGTGGGTAAGTTGTAAGTTATCTCACCAGTCACTCAAACGGTTTCTTTCTACTCAAAATTTCTTTTTTTCAACTTTTTCAGAAAAGATCCGGAAAAAACAAACAAACCAATAACTTTATTTCTGCTTTTGATATTGTTTAGAAGAGCTATAAAACTAATATTTTTAATTAAAACACATATCTCTGTGCTAAATTTTTGATATATATTGGCAGTTGGCAATCAAAGTTTGTCCCTCAAATGACACTAGAAAACAAACGGTTATAGACACACACAAACACACCAAAAAATATAAATAAACTAAACCACTCGAAACGGAAATTCGCCAAAAGTCGCCAAATAATGCCTTTAATTTCATATCGATTGGATGAAAATTAAATTAACAAAATTATATCCAAATTTCACATTGGCAAATCTGAACTTTTCCTGAAAGTCTAACTTTTCTTAGCACATTTTTCAGTGATAAATCATCATGGAATCATGCGATATCTCTTTACATATTAAAGCATAACTAATACCATATAACCCAGAAAAATATATATTAAAACAAGTAATTAGCCCATAGGAATATATAGGAAATAATGAGTCTTTTATTATTTTTGTAAGGCTGTATTTCATAAAGCACTTGAATATCAATCTCAATGTTTTACCTAAGATACTTAGCATACAATACTTTACTATGTATAAATTTCAGACTTTTATATATTTGCCCTTCAAAGATATTGAGATTTAAAATTGCAAAAATTAAAAAAAAAAAAAAAAAAAAAAAAAAAAAAAAAAAAAAAAAAAAAAAAAAAAAAGTTATTTTTGAATAGCCTGTAGAAAAAAAATCAATTTATAAGACCAAACAATTGTTCTAATTGTATGTAGCTTCCAAAATTTTTTTAGACTAAATAAATTATGACCCTTCCTAAATATCACACCAATAATGGCATTTTCACCGATTTTAATACAAAACTTTGGGATAAAAATTTTTGTTTTGTTGAATGAATATTTGTAGAAGCAAAGTTCAAGTATAAAATTTGTAGCTTACAATGCGTATAACCATCAAAATACTCGCGAATTTGTGATACTTTTTCCTAAGCCCAGATAATGAAGTTAAAGTAACTCGTCATATTGAGTTTGTCCTACGATTGATTAGAGCCCAGACAGTTAATGAAGTTAAAGCTAACCAATAAAAATGCCAAAAAATGACTTACGCGAATTGAGGTGCAAAAATAGGTAAGAATAATTGTTTTTTGAACTGTCTACATATAAGTTTAACAGAAGGCAAAATACAAATTGTTTTTAAAATGGGTTAGCAAACCAATTTCTATTTTTATTAACCAATTAATTTGGATTGATTTTTAGGTTTTTTAAATAATTTTTCCCTATTTTTTGTTGTGGTGATGGGGTGTAGCGAAGGAGGTATCTGTGCTTGGGGTATAGTGGGTCGGTAGTGTTGATGTTTATTAACGCAGGGATGGATAGGTTATATGGAATGACTCTTAAGATTTTAATAAATAATTTTTACCATAAATCTTATAACAAATAATTTATCTAAAACTATTGTGTGGGGAATGCAGAGTTGGTGAACAGGGAGGGTTTGACCAGAGGAACGGGTGTGTGGGGGAGGAATTAATCGGGTGTGTAACAGGGCGGTCGTGGGGCGGGTAGGTCGCGGTGTGGAGACGAGGGAGGTATGAGATGGGGAACGTGGGGGAGAGGTCCCTAGGGGGTTAATGGGTGTGGTGTATTCGGGTCCTGAGAAATGGGGAGCTTATCGAACCTGATGAGACGGTAGGTGCTGATGGAAGTGGTTCTTTCGACTGGCTATCACTGTTGATGTCGGTGATAATATATATAATTAATATATATATATAATATGTACTTATGGAGAAGACTTAGCCAGCCTAACCTTAGTTATAATATACAAATACATAACATCTAATGGAATGGCTGTATAGGTTATATATATATGAAATATACATATATAACAATAATATAATATACTATAGTTATTGTATATATATATACTATAAGTATATTATATACGCTTATTATAGATAATGTTACTCTTATATCATAATAGTGTACACTATTACCTATAAGTCATTACATATCTAGCAATACTATCTATATATATAGTTAGTAGTATGTACATATTAACCAAAGTCTTAGACTTAGTATAGTAATTATCATATATCTTACTATTTCAATATAATCAAGAATTTATATCAATTACTTAATATATATAATCATATAGTATATATCAATAATACTTAGGTATATATAATATATATATAATATAAGTCGTTCTACGCTAGCTTATGTCATACCTAGCGTACTATTAGAAGTTCATATAGCCACTACTGCCTGCCTCATCAATACCTACTAATCAGGTAGCAATAACGCTTAATAACAATAGTAGTACAGTATAACTATACTATCTCCCACCTGGATGAGTACATCCCCAACTCCTCATAGATTGGAGGGGGCACACATGCGCATCTTCCAGCGGCACGCGGACACCACTCACGGTGCGGAAACCACTTCTCGGGAGAAGGGGAAAGAGATGTATTACACCCGTTGGCCAGCTGGTAACTTCCTGCGCCTGCAGAGATTCCAAATGCCGGGACGGAGCACCAAGAAGGAGTGCTTCTATTGTGTCTGATACCGAAAAATGTGACAATTTTTGGACTGCGTCCCCAGTGAGCTTTCTGGAATTAAACAATGATACCTCTCACATAATCCAAAGCAAAAAAAATAATCAGTCGGAACCATTGGTCTTATGGGAATCTAGTGCAATATTCTTCTATTATTGTGTGCATTCCGCCATAGAACCGTTTTGGTAGGTTTATGGCACCATTGATGCTGCTCCTGGGCCGAGAGGCAAATTTGACTCTCTCCTTGAGACAGCGTTTCATTCTATAGGGAAAATTTTTCGGGAGGGGAAGTTTATAGTAAAATTAGTTGATAGGCACCTTTGTAGTTACGTGTTTGTTATTTTGTGCTATTTGGATTTTGAGTGAAGCCATGACTTATTGACACGAGAGAGCGTTGGTAATAATGTTGTATGATTGTTCCATGATAGAAATTTTGGCAGGTGAGCAAGGCGGTGGGGATTATTAGTCTTGTTTGTTTGGAAGGGTTGCCAGAGAATTATTTTGGTGAATGTGTGGGTTGAATTTAGGCGTTTTATTTGTAGAATTGCGAGTCCCCCCATCCCAGTGGTGGGGTTGCCACCTTGAAGCACTTAGGTGTGCCGTTCTGTTGGATGGTAATCACGTTTGATGCAACTACCCGTTGGAGATTTGTAATTTATTTTGAGTAGATTACAGACCATATGAGAGTGACAGTGGCTGCGGAACCATACAGGGGAGCAGTAGTTGGATATTTGTTTAAGGAGGGTCTGTTTATAGTATGGTGGTGAGGTGGTTTTGCCAGTCACTGAAGTTGCGTTGGAAAGGTGTTCGGAGGGTTTTAGCTCTGTTGAGGTAGATGATAGGATAAATTAACTATATATATTATATATAACTATTCTATATATTTTATTAGTATATATATGTATTAAGCTTATATATATATATATATATATATATATATTATATATTATATCTATACTCACTATATATATATATATATGATATATATAATATATAATAACTTATATATATATATATATTATTATTGACTATATAATATATTTACCTATAAATATATAATATAAGTATATATATATATATGATCATATCTATTAATATATATAATGATATATAATATAATATATAATATATATATATATAATATATATATATATATATATATATATATTATATATATAGTATATTTACTATAAGAATATATAATATATAGTGGTTAGAACTATTCATTATAATCGCAATATATAAGATTGTTATATGAAAGAAAGAACATTTAACTAGGGATTTAATAGATAGTTTTAGCAGGCACTAGACTAGTTCTAAAGCACCGGGTATGATATTCCTCATTCGCAACATGGACGGTGCTCAATCCCGGAGAAGGCAGTAGTATCTTTACCTTCCCATTAAATGTTCTTTCTTATTGTTTATATAATATATATTTTATATATATATATATATAATATATAATAGATAATATTATTATTAATATGCTTTTAGTATTAGTATAATATATATATATATATCTTCCTTATATATATATATATATATATAATATATATATATGGAACACTTGCGAAAATCTGTGCTATACATGGCCAGTAATGAAGAGGGTAAAATGTGGTGGGTTTGATGGTTGTGCCGAAAGGCGAATAGCGTAATTTTGCGGATGTTGAAGTCATTTAGTATAGGAGGAGGTATGGTAGATGAGAAAGTGAAGATGATAAATCTGCAGGGTATAGATGAAATTACTGGTGAAATGATCAGAAACGGAGGCAGTATGGGGATTATTGGATTTAGAAGTTGTAGTGTAACAGTTTTATGGGAGGGTTATAGTCTGAGGATTGGTAGGAAAGCAGTGAATAGTACCCTTAAAAGGTAAGGCGAGAAAAAGTACGTTAACTGGTAGGAATTATAGGAGAATTATTTTTTATGAGTGTTGTAGGGAAGATAATGTGTATTTTGGTTTGAATAAGTTCTGTCAAGTGACTAAGGACTTGATGGTGAAGAATTAGTGCGTTTAGAAAGGAGTTAGAGGATGTGTGGATCAAATCTTACATGAAACCAAATGATTTGATAAAATGGAGTGAGAAGAATTAAATTGATTTAGGTTTTATGGAATTGCACAGGAGTATGAAAGGATTAATAGGGAAGGTTTATGCAGGGTTAGTGTATTATGGTGTTGGTGTACCTAAGCTTCTGAATGATTAAAAGTGAGATATGACGATAGTGAAGCTGAGTAAGAATAAATTTATTATTTTTGAGTTTGTCATAAATTAATAGAGGAATGAAGGGCAGGGATGGCTAATCGTCCTTACCGTTGGTTAGTTCAATTTGTAGTATGGAAGCGGTTTATGAACATTAATTGGAGGTTGCGGTGCAGGGGATGGTGAGAATGATGGAGAATGAAGGAGGGGAAGGTTGCCCGACTAATACGAATGAATTGGTTTTGGTGCGAGATCTTGGAAGAGAAAAGTTGAGAGATTGCGGTTAGAGAGATTTGGCAGGGTGTGTAAAGGTGGGTTTGGAAAGTAAATAAGTAGCAATAAGAGTTAAAAGTAAGTGTCCTGAGAAAGTATTTAAAGTATTTAGACTTTGTGCAAAGTTTTATGTTAGATGAGTCGTCTGTTAACAAGTGTCTGGGATGTTTAATATTATATATATATTGTATGTATTGAAAAGGGAACGGATGAGTGCAGAGTCGCTAGTCAGAAGTGCTGAATGAGGAAAGGGCTCTGTGCAATTTTAATGATCAACATTGGTGGAATGTTAAAGGGAATTAAGTCTTAGAGATGCGCGTACGTGTTACTTTACATGATAGCGCTTGTGCTAAAATCAAATGTAGTAAGACATTATCTTGGGAATAAAAGATGATATAGATCTAAAAGTTCAATGTTGTATCAAAATGGACAAGTCTAGGGGTGCGTCGTTAGGTTATAGAGAAGAATGATACTAAAATGATTATCATGAACATATTAGAGAGTGATGTTGGCTGTGAAGCAAGTGGAGATAAAGGAGAGCAATAAATGAAAGTTAAGTGATGATCGTTTGGTCATGTGGATAACTATGGATGATAGTTTCACCGTTTGGCGATTTCTAAGCGAATGTATAATGAGATGATGTGCTGGAACTGACTTCCGGAGGACTGAAGAAAGGTGAACGTTGTGAGTCATGTTAATTAGGAAGATTGGCCTGGCAAGAGAGAACATGTCGGTCTTGGCGGACGTGATAAGAAAGTGCATAGATAGGAGTGAATGTGGGGTTTTGGTAACGGGTAGTATGGGTATGTAGCACACTGGGCCAAGGATGACTCCCGACATGAACGAAATGCCATAGTGATAGACGTTGCTGCCCTGTGTGAAGACTCTACGCGTGAAAACTTTTCTGGTCTGCTTAGTGAGATGAGCTCACTAAAAAGTATAAAGGCGGGCACGTAAGGGTAAGTGCTGGCTTCTGTCTTGCAATTAAAAATTATGACTTCTTTCTACTGCCTTTTCTTTGCGTTTCAATCTTTTTTGCACCTGTACCCCCAAATCTTGGAGGAAAAGAATAGGGATGATGATATTGATTTCTTATGATTTATATTAATTAAATATAATATATATAACCTATATAGTATATATATATAATATATATAATATAATTATGACTAATATTATAATTATTATAATTGTTATATAATATAGGTATAGTATATATATATTATATATATATTATAATATATATAAATTATATATATATATATATATATAGTGATATATATATATATCTAGTAATATATAATATTATATATAATATATATATATATTATAATATATAAATAGAATCTTATTATAAATATATTATCTATTCAGATGGAGTCGAAAAAAATAGATGGACTCCCGACTCCGACTCCCAGAGTCGATTTTAAAAAACAACCGAACCTCGACTCCCCAGCAGAGTCGATTTTGAAAACAACCGACTCCCGACTCCCGACTCCCGACTCCCTGATATGGAAAATTGAACGTGAATTTTTTCCAAAATTATTATGAAGCTTTTTATTTTCATCGTTATACATATGTAAAAAAACATTGAAAAAAAAGAATTATGACAATCAAATTTTAAAATTTCCAATGATATTAATAATAATAATCTACACTTATTAACAAAATAGGCACTTTATATTACGCACACGTAAAACTTGTGACAAAAAAAAAAAATACAATATTATAATTTAAATTATGACAATTAGTATAATAATAATAATAAAAATAATGATAATAATAATAATAGATAATAACATAATAATAATAATAATAATAAATCTTATTACTAATTACTTATTATATTATTATTATGTACATTTAATAAATAGAATAATAATAAATAAATAATATTAATAAGTAATAATAACGTTATAATAATAATATAAAATCATTATTATTATTATTCATTATTATTATTTATTATTATTATATTATTATAATAATAATAATAAATAATACTTTAATAATAATATAATAAATATATATAATAATAAGTAATACCATAACATAATAAATAATGACAACTTATCATTATAATTATTATTATTATTATTATACTACTGATGCATTATGCTTTCGGGAGGCTGACCAAATCTTTCAACATATAGTAGGTATATATAATCATATAAAATAAAATATATTAATATATATTAATAATATATATATAGATATACTATGTTTATATATATCCTAAATTTATATATTCTTATAGAAATATATATATTCCTATCTAGATACGTACTTATATATATATATATACCAGCCCCTATATAATACCTATATATATAATATATATTATATATATATATATAATAGTTATATATATAGATATATATATATATAATATATATAATATATATATATTATATAGATATATATAATATATATATATATATATATAGATTGATTATAGGTTAAATCCAGTTGAAACCTAAAGAGCCACAATCCATATCTCCAAAAACTACAACAGCTACCGGAAAGGAATTACATTGCTGGAATGCTGGTCCACATTTTAGTTCATACAAAATGTGTAAAAAAAAAAAAAACTCAAAAACTACAATAGCTACAGCGAAACAGGAATACATTTTTGGAATCCTGGTAAAGATTTTAGATAGGAAAAAATGTAAAAAAAAAAAAAAAAAAAAATTATTGTTATTAATTATAGTAATATGATTAGAGAGCCTATTTTGAGACCTGTTTCATTGGCTTACTCGTTAAAATAAGTATAGACTTTCTATTAACATTTTGCTTTTTTTTTACAAGAGAATACCACCCAAGGCTTATACCGCACCAGATGGCAGGATCGGGGTCTCTCGCCTCCTGAGGAACCCGGGTAGGACTCAATTCCCCCCTCGCGGGAGGGTTTCCGGAACCCCCGCTGACTTTGCGTAGTTTGGGGTGTCGCGGGGGTTCCTCGCCCCTCCCCTACGGAGTATGAAAAACGTCCCCCCTGTGTTCCCCGTCCGCTCGAGCCCCTACATTGCCGATGTAATACCTTTACAAAATAATATATAATAATATTTCACTATATATACTATGATATATATATATATCATATATATATATATATATATATATATATATGATATATATATATATATAATATATATATATATAGTATTACGTATGTCCCCTGCTCTAAAAAAAGAAAATAGCCAATAATTTATTTATTTATTTTAATTTTTATTTTATTCTCATATTTCCCATAACTAAAATTTTACAAGGATTCGCAAAAAAAGTAACTCTCTTCTTCGCCTGTAGCTATTGTTTTTCCGTATGTTTTGAGTTTTTTTTCTTTTTTTTTCTGAAGTTTCCGTCAATAAGACATTTTACCAGAGACTTCCAACCAATGCTATTCCTTATTCCCTGTAGCTCATTGGTATTTTTGCACGATATTGGATTGAGAATTTGTCGGTTTTAGCAATGGAATTTAACCAAATAATATATATTATTTCTATTATATAATATATATCATATAATATATATGATATACTATATATATACTATTATTAATATAGCTAAGTGCTGATACATAGTATATATATACAATATTCTACAACTATAGCTATGTGAATATCAAAGAAGCGACTCCAATCACACTCGTGCACTACTCGGTTTCAGCACGAGTTGTATCTACTCTGAGAACATGATATCTATTTTTTTCTAAATTTTCCATATCGTTGCGGTGATTTAAGGCTATTCTCTATTTTATAACTATCACTGTGCTCAGATGTAGGTAAAACGATTACATTAATAATATTATTATATAGATTTACTTCTAATAATTGAAAGAAATTGAAAACAGGTATTATAGAATAGTCCATTCGCTATTTTAGAATACGCTGCTTTAACATATAGGGATCTAATATTGTGGTACCAAAAGCAGAATTGAGCGGATGATCAGTATCACGTGAACTCTTTAGTAGAAGTTATAAAAATTAAGTTTATAAATACTATGTTATATAACGATTGTCAGTATTAAATCACGCGGTACCATCAATGTAAATATAACTTTGCTATAGCAAAAAATATTTAATAAAAACATAATAAATTTAAACATATCACTAAAATACTCTTAGAATTATAGGAAGATATAAAAAAGCAAGTACCTTGAAAATAATTATAGAAAACGTTGTAGCCCTAAAATAAAAAAAAAATTATTTAATATGACCAACTCAAAATATTTTTCATTTATATATATTATATATATACTATATATTAATTTATATATTATACTATAATAGTGTTGGATAATATATATTATATTATATAGATCATGTATATATATATATACCTTATATGTTAAACCAGTTTAACAACTATCTTCAATCCATATCTCAAAAACTACAGATAGCATACAGGAAAGGCAAACATTTGTTTAAAATTGGCAAAGACACATCGAAACTGCTAAAAAAAAATCATATCTCAAAAACATACAATGGTACCAGCCGAGAACGGAGTGACTGATTTTTGGAACATCCTTGTTAAATTTTAGTTAGGAAAAATGTACTAAAAAAAAGTAATAAAAATAAAATTAAATATTGGCTATTTCTTTTTTAGGAGCAGGGGACATCGTATATATAAGATAAGTATATAAATATTATATAGTATATATATATAATATATATACTAATATATAATATAATATATATTATAATATAATATAAATGAATAAATTATATATATATTATATATTATTGAAAGGTATTACACGGCAATGTAGGGGGCTCGTGCCAAGGGAGAACACAGGGGGGACGTTTTCCATACCCGTAGGGGATGCCAGAGGACCCCCGCGACACCCAAAATACCAAAGAGCGGGAGGTCCGGAGACCCTTCCCGGAGGGGGAATTAGTCCTCCTACGCCGTAGTTCCCCGGAAGGCGTAGAGACCGCGATCCTGCCATCGTGCGGTATACCCTTGGGGTATTCTTTAGTTAAAAAAAAAAACAGGGATGGCATTTTTGGTGATTTTTTTTTTTTTTTTTTTAAAAAATCAATGTATTTTTTTTTTTTTGTTTATTTTTTGATTTTTTGATTTGAGACGTCACGCGAAATATAATTTGCAAGTTCCAAATTATATATCGGGACGTTACGATCTGAAAAAAAAAAAAAAAAAAAAAATCAAAAAAGTTCACATAATTAGTAATTTTTTTAAAATAAATCAAAAATATCACTAAAATTGCCATCCTGAAAAAAAAGCAACGAAGTTTAATAGAAAACTCTTTATTAAAATTTACGATTATCGTCAATAAAAGGTCTCTAAAATAGGGCTCTCTAATCATATTACTATAATTATTAGCAATAATTTTTTTTATTTTTTATTTTTTTTACATTTTCCTTCTAAAATTCTCTACCCAGGAATCCAAAAATGTATTCCCTTTTCGCTCTACTATTGAGTTTTTTTTTTTTTTTTTTTTTTTTCTTTTTTTTTTTTTTCTTTATATTTTCCCTACTTAAAATTGGACCAGCATTCCAGCAATCAATTACGCTCTTTCCGGTAGCTGTGTGTAGTTTTGAATATGACTTGAGATATTGTGGTTTTAAGCGATTTCACCAGTATAGATATATATATATATATATTATATATATATATCATATATATAATATATATATTATATATTAACTATATAATATTTATTATCCTATAAAATATATGAAGATATATAAATCATTCTAATAGATATATTATATAAAATAACTATTATAATAAAAATATTATAGACAAAGTCTTATATGGATATAAAAAATCTCGAAAACATTTTATTTATATAAAAATAAAATTTATTATATTATATATATATACTTATATATATATATATATATATATATATATATTATATATATATATATATATATATATCATATATATGGACAAAGTACTAAGCCCACACAGAACCCGGAGCCGGATCAAAAAAATTTTTTTGAACAAGTGTAATATTATATATAAAATAGATGATCGAGGTCGAAATGAATTTTTTTATTTATTTTTTTTTTTCTACCTTGTTCTAGGGGCCAGAAATTAGGTTGTAGTTAGGTTAAGTTAGGTGTTAGTTAGGTTAGGTCAGGTCAGGAAAAAAAAGAATTTCTTTCGACCCTAAAACTCATTTTATTTAGTCACGTATGTATCAAGAGGCTACCTGTTGCAAATTTTTTGTTTTATTTATCCGAGCTACCTGTCCAGTGCTGGCTTATAGTAACTTTTACCAGTATATATTATATTATATATATATATATATTATATATGTATATATATATATCAAATATATATCTATATATATATATTATATATACTAATATATATTAAAATATAATCATATTAATATATATTTTATATATAAATATACGAGTGAGAGGAAGAAAGAATGAGATTTGGACCAAAGCATAGAAGAGAGCACGGAGTAGCAAAAAAAGTTTGCTGAGTCGCCACTGATATAGTATAAGATAGTAGTAATTATTATATATAATATATTAATTATATAATAGCTATATATTATAACAATAATATAATAGTACTTTATATATATATATAAATATCATAGAAATCTACGTATATACTATATAAATATATATATACGTTATATACTATTAATTATAAGAATCATATATAATATATACCGTATTATATATATATATATAATATAGATATATATATATATATCCGCTAACTTCATATAACTACACATAATGATCATTTACTTACATATATATATATATAACGCTGGTAACACTTGCTAAATCAAAATAATCAAGGTCATTTGCTCACAAACTACAAACGCCTTGCCAAAAGTCGTTAAACAAAAATAATTATATCGTTTCATTATCAAACTGATAATTGATTCTAGATTTTTATCGAGTAGGCTTTAATTTATTATTTAATTAAATTCATCTTTAGAAACTTTTACTAGTAAAGATATCAAAGAATTAGATCTTTTAAAAAAATTTATTCCCAAGGTAACTTTTCTAGAAAGATGGATTGATAGCACATGAATCGATATAATAAAATTTGAAAATGTTTACAATTCAAGATGAGAGAAATACAAACTCATTAAATGATCACGATTCAGACTAATTAATGATTATAATCCATTTCTATTAGCTTTATTGCAACTAGTATATACAACAACTTTATAGATTGTGTGACTCTATATTTTTAAATCAAGTTATTTACTCTACTTGACTTTAAATTTTGTGACGATTATTACAGTAGCATCGTTCGCATGAAAGCCCTCAATTCGTTAATGCACATACATCATGTAGTCGAAGTACATTTTATATTTATAACCGTTTTTAATAACCTTTTATGAATAACCATGGTTACACAAATATAAACAACTTAATAATTGAGATACAAAATGTAAAAAAATTAACCTTTTCTACACACTTCATTTTAAGTTTTTCAATTTGTAATTAAAAAACTATTCCTTTCGTGAAAAGTTTATTGCAAAATTGTTTTGGAGTCGAAAGGAGTCGTTTTTTTTCTCTCGAACTCCCCGACTCGACTCCCAACTTTATGGGAAAATCGACTTCACCGAAGCTCCGATCTCTATACCACACTGAAAACCAGCTCCGACTCCCGAACATCAAACTTCGAGACTCCGACTCCCCTTCCCTGAGTATATATATAGTGACTGTATATATATATAGTATATAGGATAGTATATATATACGTGTATAATATTATTACTAATATATATATATATATATATATATAGTATATAATATATAGTATATATATTAATATATTAGATAGTATAGTATATATATCACCCATCCTTCTCTCCCCAAGACTGGGTAAGGTGCGTGACAGAATCATTGTCCATATTCTTCCGTTTTATTAACCTATTTATATAGTTAGAATATCCAATATATAATAATAGATATATTATTAATATTATACGCTATATAAATAAGCTACTAATATAAATAAATTTAATATATATATAATATAATATCTATAATATATATATCTCATTCACTTGATACTATATATATATTATACTATAATTTATTTATATCTATATAATATTTTTTATAATAGTATATATTAATTAAATTATTATATTTATAATCAAATCTATCAATACTACCTCTTTCCCAGATTAGAGAGGGTGAGGTGCAATATCATACAAAGGAAACTATAGAAGAAGATTATTAGATACATGGCGTCCAGGCCTCTACAACGCACTAACCCTTACCAAAACTCCCCATTTCACTTCTATTTATTTCACCTTTATTTCTCGCCTCTGCCAAAGTCACATTCCTTTCCTTCATACATTTCATTATTGACTCAATCCACTTTTTCTTCAGTCTCCCAGCAGGTCGATTCCCCAGCACAGCGTCATTTAACGGCAACATCCGTTCAGACTCATTCCTTAAAACCAATAATAAATCTCAAATACATTGAATATTTCGAAAATATCATCATAACTCCTGTGTACTTAAATATGCCACCAATGCCCAAACTATCTCAATGTACTCTCTCATTTACGGCTTTCTTCACACCACACAATTCTCAAAGTACTTTCATTTATTCTCTCGTTTATCCCATTCTTCACACCACATAAACTCTCTTAATGCAGTTTCAGATTCCTCAAATTATCAATTCTTATCAAACCTAACACCCCCCTAAGTTTGTGCATATGAACACATTGTACTTTAGATCTATACCACTTATTTCTTACCATAGTTTCACTACTATTCATTAACATAGGTAACAACATACCGTCATGTAACACCATAGCGCACTCAAGACCTAGTTCCCTTACATCCACCAAGGATTTAATTGCCCCAGCCACCTTCTTACCATTCACAACTTTCCTACTAAACTCCACATCATCTATTTCCTTTTAATCCAACATATATCCTAAATATTTAGTCTCAAATACTTGTCCCAATGGCTCACAATCTAACATGACTTCACACTGTGGACTCTACTTACTCACAACCATAGCCTTACTCTTTTCTATTTACTTTCAAACTCTCCTTTTACATACCCTGCCAAACAACTCTACCAATCTTCTCAAACTCTCTTCAGATTCAACAAACAAAACCAAATCATCCACGTACAATAAGCAGGGAATCCTCCACTCTCCATTCTAACATCTTCACCTTCCACCCCTACCTCTAATTCTTTCATATCCCCATCCATATACAAATTAAAAAACCAAAGAGATATAACACATCCCTGCCTTACTCAGCTTTTAATATTAAACCATAAATCACTAACACCAGATACAGAGTTTCCCTATTAATCTTGTCATACGTTTCTTGCAAGTCCATAAAACCTAAATACAATTTCCTCTTCTTCTTTCTCATGTTCTAAATCACTTGTTTCAATGCAAAAATATGATCTACACATTCTCCACCACTTCTAAATGTACTTTGTCCTTTGCCAATCAGTTGGTCAAAAACTCGAGGCACAATTTCAACAGAAATATCAGCATATATATTATATATCTTCCTATAAAACTCAATAAACTAATTCCCCTATAGTTCCTACAGTTCTCCTTATCCCCCTAACCCTTATACAAGGGTATCATTACTTCTCTCCTCCAATCCGTCGGAACTATTTACTATATAAACGCTGTTAGGGCAGTGCCAAGGCCAGCCATGACCCTGTATGATAAATATCAATATGCATAACTTTATTTTTTTTTCCCATCAGTATTAATTATCTTTATCTAAGCATTATAAAGACTATTTTCAGATATATATTTTTGAGAGATTTGATGGATCGTGGGTGTGTTGAGGACTTAATAAATTGATCATCCATCAGCCCCACTACAGGCAAAATACAATATCTCCACCTGTGAGTTTTTATGCCTAGAAACAATTATAAATAAAAATTGTAGTCTTTTGCATTCTATTATGCTTTGATATGATTAATTCATATTAAAGTATTGCACTGACATGATTGTTCCTGTATTCGTAGATACAACTGAAAATACTATGATCATTTCAAGATCAGATCAAAACATCAGATGATCAAATATTCCATCCCTGAAATTAGTGGAAGTCATTAATTAAGAAAAACCCTACTTCCATTAGGGTATGTTATCTAAAATTAATATTTACTTATCACTGTTGTTGTAAATACCTGATAAACCTCTGCTCGTTCACAATCAGTATTTTGTTTATATTATTTTATCATATTTATTTTAATTTTTATTTATACAGTATTTATTTTTTACTGCCTTATTTATATTCTTTCATTATTTTTATATGGAATATAATTATTTTTATCTTCCACAGGTTTCTATTTTGGGACCAATGTTTTTTTCTGGAACACATTTTTATTTTGGGACCTACATTTTTGTTCCTGGACTACATTTTCTGATTCCGGATTTTTACCGACTATTTATCAGCAACACAGAAACCTCGCCATCTAGTTCAAAACCTCACAGAAGTTGAATTACTCCTTAAATTCGGAGAAGTATACAACCTTACTTTACATTCTTGCATCACCATACCATCATCTTTACACGTCATCCTGCTCCATCCTTTTAGGTGCAACTCGGCATGGTGTGTGTCGAATCTTAAGCAGACAGTACTTAGATTCTTCAAATACATTTTAAGTTGATGAGCTTTTGCTCATTCTTGTATATAATAATATTAAACATAGAAAGTACCTGCCTGTTTATTTGTCATTTGAACCACCTGTGTGTCGAGACGATTGTATTAGCATGGATTAGCTCTGGAGAGGTTTGTGATTTTCCCCTTCTGTTTGTGAAAACCATTTGCCGCGATAGCCTAATAAAGTTTCAACTTGTTTTCTTCATTCCCTCTTATTTAGTATCTGAACTCAGAATCGCTATCATAGTAAATTTAGGTATATGTGGTAGGAGAGAGACTTTTAGGGAATTTTTGTTTTCTATAGGGTAAATGTTAGTTTTTCAAATCGGACGCCTTACCAGACCCTTAACTTGTGGGATAACACAGCGCTTTGCAACCTCTCTCCCCAACAACGCTTTGCTACACAATTTCCAAATCCATCCAATCACCATTTTGCCTCCATTATTGAATTGCACTCTGTGAGATATAGGAAGGATTTACTTTAAGGAATCTTATTACTTTACTTTTATGAGAAGATAAATATATTATATATTTGATTAAGATATTCTTAAATATTTTTGGTTTACTCTTAAATTACTTGTCAAGAACTTCGGGGTGTCATAATTCGGTACAACCACACACTATACCTTGTGACATAAATTGGGCGCCTGTCCAGGATATGTTATATGTATGTTGTATATGATATATAATATATATATATGAGTGGTATATATTGTTGTGTTGAACATACATATATGAAAATTAGATTTATGTATGAAAATTGAGTAAGTTGTGATCAAACAACTAATAGAAATAACTTACAACCTAATCAAAAAAATATGATATGGAATATGAAGCACTGTATAAGGTCGCACAAGACCTGGGATTAAAAGGCAAAGAAGCTAGAGAGTTTGTTAGAGAGGAAAGAGAAGCAGCCAAATTAGCTGCGGAAAGAGAAATGGCTAGGTTAGCTATGGAAAGAGAAGCTGCAAGAGAAATAGCAGAGGGAAGCAGTAGAAATGGAAAAGGAGCGCGAGTATGAGCTCAAGAAAACTGAATACCAATCAAGAGCCAATATCGCTCCGTCCTCCAATGACCACAATTGCAATAAGGCAAAGGTACCAAAGCTTCCTCTGTTTTCTGATGATCGTGACGAAGTAGACTCCTACTTAGAGAGGTTTGAAAGGTTCGAGGAAATAAATGGCTGGGATAAGAATATTTGGGCCTCCCATGTGAGCGCGTTACTCACCGGGAAAGCTTTACTGACTTACACACCTATGTCGAAAGAAGATAGAATTGACTATGATAAAAATAATGGAAGCACTCACGAAAAGTTATAATTGAACCGAGGAGGGATATAGGTCCCGCTTCAGAAATTCCAAACCTTTGGCAAACGAAAGACCCTCACAATTCATCGAAAGAATCCGTAATTACTCAAACAAGTGGATTGAGATGACGCACGCAAATAAAGACTTTAACGGATTAATGAATTTGGTAATTGCAGAACAGTTCGTGAAAGTTTGTCTAAAAGAGTTAGCTACATTTTTGAAAGAGAAGAACATTTTTGAATTAAAAACAATAGCGGAGGAGGAAGAATATTATTTAACAGCCCACAACAGAGACATGGTTACGTTGGGGTCAAGAGATCGAACTAAGGATAAAAAGGAAATTAACGATAGAGCAACAGTAGAGTCTTGAGAAAAATAGAAAATGGACCATTACATATTACAAATGTGGAAAGAGAGGACATACTTCAATAGAATGTAAGAATCAAATGAAGGATGGGAATAGTTATGGAAGGAGATATCCTCAACGAAACGACTATAAAAAGGAATACAATCATATGAAAAGCTGGAGAGAACACCAAGTCAAGAAAGGGGCCGCTTCCATCTCCACGAATAGTAATGAGGATCCCAAGGATGTAAAAAGAGCAGCTTCATATATAAGTAATGGGCAATGTGAGCTGGCGGATGATGACGATATCTTAAGTTGTGTAAAACCCAATGATAAGTTAGTATTAGCCTGTGGTAAGGTCATCCCATTTATAAGATCTGCCTACGTCAGGGCAGCTCATAATAAATATAACGACAAAAAGGGAAATATGCCCGTTGCGGAAGGACTCAAAAATGGAATCGCAGGAAATGTGTTACGTGATACAGGAAGCGAAAGCATAATCAAGAGAAAATTTGTCGATGATAAACAATTAACGGGAAAAAGGATATGTGTGATGCTAATAGACAATACCGTTAGAGAAGTTCCTATCACAAAAATTCACGTTGAGACACCATTCTATACTGGGGAAGTCGAAGCACTAACGTTAGAGGACGCGATTTACGACGTGATAATGGGGAATATTCCGGGTGCCAGAGTGGCGGATGATCCCAAAATAGGACTAACAATATCATGCACAGTCAAGACTAGGAACAAAAGTAAAGGAATAGGTAGGAATAAAAACTAGATGACAGATTAAAGAGCAGTTATGGGATCGATATTATGAAGGAAGAATTTGTAAGATTACAGGAAGAAGACGAAACACTAAATAGGTGCTGATTACGTAGTCAGGAAACGGGGAAAGAGAAAAACGCACTTTTATACTCTCAAAAAAGGCATATTATAGAAGATGACTTCTAAAATTGGATGCGTAAACGAACAAGTGGTGGTTCCAAAGGGGTTGAGGAAATGTCTGTTGACTATGGCTCACGATAATATCATGGACGAGCATTTAGGAGTGAAGAAGACATCGGACAAAATACTTTCAAGATTTACTTGGCCCGGTATCTACAAGGATGTAACTAGGTTTTGTCATTTATGTGATATCTGCCAGAAAACGATCTCGAAAGGAAGGGTCGCTAGGACTCCGTTGACGAAAATCCCATTAATAAATGTACCGTTCAAGAGAGTTACGGTGGATCTGATAGGCCCGATCGTTCCGTCGTCGGAAGAAGGACATAGATACATCCTTACTTTAGTTGATTATGCAACAAGGTACCCGGAAGCCACGCCTATGAAACGTATAACTACGGAAGCTGTCGCCTCGGCACTAATGGATATCTATAGTCAACTCGGACTCCCTGAGGAAATTTTAACAGATCAGGGGATGCAATTCACTTCGAAATGTATGAAGGAAGTCTCCAGGTTACTGAATGTAAAGAGGATAAACATCAGTCCGTACCACCCTATGGCTATCGGACTAGTGGAGAGATTCAATGGTACGCTCAAGAAGATGCTAAAAATGCTATGTTATGAACAACCCAAGAAATGGCATCAATTTATAAATCCCCTATTATTGCCTATCGAGAGGTCCCACAAGAAAGTACGGGTTTCTCACCATTTGAATTGATGTATGGGAGGACTATACGCGGTCCCATGCAAATAATGAAGGGAATTATGGAAGAACTAGGAAAAGAAGACCGAGATTACGAATAGTTATGAGTATGTGTTTCAATTACGCGAGAGGATAGAAGAGACGTTAAAGATCGTAAAAACTGAGCTTGAAAAAGCGCAAAACTGATATAAACATTTTTACGATAAAAATGCCAAGGAACGTAAATTTTTCATAGGAGATTCGGTATTGGCATTACTGCCGACAGACAGTAACAAATTGTTAATGCAGTGGAAAGGACCATATCCGGTCATAGGAACGTGTGCAATGCATGATTCACCATCTAAAAATTAATATAAATATTATATCCTAACGAACTATTAAAAATATATAAGAAAGACGATTCCAATAAAACAATGTATTTTATTATTACAATGAATACAATGACAATTACAATTAATGGCATTACAATAACTTCAACTTCTAAAAGGTTTTCATTTCAATAGTTGAGAGTTTCAACAACCAACCTAATTCCTTGGTTTTGTTAAGGATTAAGAAATATTCATTTATCTTTAAGAGAAAGTCAAGTAAACCTATACCTTTGTATAAAACCTAAACCTATAAACCTAAACCTATACGCGGTAGCGCAATAGATTCTCTTTTCTCAAATATTTTAAGAATACCGTGTGTTCCTCTACTTAACCTTTAATATATTTAACTTGTATATTTCAAGTTAACTAACTATTTGTTGAAATATAATACAGGAATTGTTTGTAAATTCCTCTTGAATTTTTTTTAACTTCCTTTGAAATGTTCGAAAATTGTTTGTGAATTTCTTCATAAGGAACCTAAGGATCTATCTCATCGACTTTTCCAGAGATTGGCAATTATCCACAAACAAATTTGACTAGTCTGTAGATCAACCTCTTTCTTCATCTATCTTTAATAAACTTGTAATATATATAAATATATACGGCGCTGTATATATATATAAGGTTAGTTATATAAATATATAACTATGGAGTAGTATCGCAGCATATAAATATATATATATATATGTATATATATATATATATAAAGAGAGAGTAAAAATAGACTTCATCTATCGCTATATACCCCTCATATCTCCTGAAACGTATATATATATATAATATATATATATATATATATATATATTTTTTATATATATATATACTCCATTTAAGCTTGTGATATATATATATATTTTCTTCTATATATATATATTATATATATATATATATATATATATATTCGTCAGCATATAAATATATATGTTATTACATATGTAAATTTCGTATTTGTGTGATATTAATTTTTAAATCTTTTATTACATATTATGCACAAATATTGTTTTACAATTATATTATTTAATTTCTAGTCTTTGAGGGAAACTATGCCTAACGCTAATAAATCCCGAAACTATTCAAAAATAGATTATAAAAATAATATCGATATCGATGTGTATCGATAACTGAAATCATTTCAACAGGACTCCTCATCCCTACACGAACTGAAAAATGCCGAAATTGAATCTTTTAAGAAATATTAATATTTTTAAAGAAAATATTAACTCAAAATAAACTCAAATGCGTAAAAACTCAAATAATTTTTTAAAAATCATTTTTGCGAATGAAATGGGTTTCCAATTTAATATCACGAGCAACGCTGTGTGGTTAACCTAATTGACTTTTCGTAAATACCACATATATATATATATATATATATAGGTAGTATATATATATATATATATATATATATATGTATATATATATATATATATATATATATATATATATATATATATATTAAAGTTAACTATATATATATATATATATATATTTATATATATATATATATATATATATATATATATATATATATATATATATATATATATAATATATATGCTATGTATATATATATATATATATAGAAAGAAAGAGTTATTTGATACATATACATATACATATATATAAGATATATATATATATATATATATATATATATGATAACTATTTCTATATATATATATATATCAAGCCTATACATATATATATATATATATATATATTATATAAGTATAGTATATGATAAGTATAACATACATATATATTATTGCTGGTTGTTGGTTATACATATATACATATAAACATATATATATATATATAGGCATATATATACATATATGATGGTTAATGTTATGCATATATATATATATATATATATATGTTGTTATTATATTACATATATATATACTACTTATATTTGACAACACATATATATACATATAAGTATATATGTATATATTACATATTATTATTAAATATATATATACATATATACATATATTACATATATACATATATATAATATTTATATAGAATGAGTCTAAATATTAAAATTATACATATATACTGTATATATATATATAGCAAAGATATAGCATATATATATATAGTTATTATGTTATTATATTATATATATATATATATATATATAATAATATATATTATATATATATATATATATATATATATATATATATATATCAACTTCCCACTTTCCGTTAAGAGAAGGGTGCATTCATGCAAGGAGCAAAGATTAGCCTATACTTTGTCTGCTTCTTTTTTGTCTGTGTCTTTGAAGTCTCTTTGTCTTCTTTGTCTGTTGAGGTGCTTTGTTTTTGTCTGTCTGTCTGCATTTCTGTAAATATCTGACTTCTGCTTAATTAAGATTTTTCTCTTTATTCCCTTTTTTTTTTTTTTATTAAAAGATATTTGACTTTGAGAGATGAACTCTGGCCTTCGGACTTTGATAAATTATAAAAGGAAGATTGCCAGTTATTTATTGTTTATTACATATATTAATATTATTATTATTATTATTATTATTATTATTATTATTTATTACACATATTATTATTATTGCATTATTTGTAGTAGTAGAAGTGTTTTGGGGTAAAACAATTTAGTCGTGAAACAAAACTAGAGGTTAGTACTCCCGGTTTAATATATATATATATATATATATATATATATATATATATATATATATATATATATATATAGAGTATATATATATATATATATATATATTTATATATATATATATATATTAATATATATATATATAGTATATATATATATATATATATATATATATATATATATATATATATGTGGTATATATATATATATATATATATATATATATATATATATATATATATATAACATTGATTAGTATGTAAATACATATTTATATGTATCTGCATATTCATTGATATATATATATATATATATATAGGTATATATATATATATATATATATATATATATATATATATATATATATATATATCGATAGGATTTAATCAGTGTATCAACAGTAAATAATAAAATATAATTTATTCATTCGCAACTGTTCAAAAATATGAATGATCAAAATTTTACATGTTTTCTGCACGATAAGACTTAATAATTACTACTACTACTACTACTACTACTACTACTACTACTACTACTACTACTAATAATAATAATAATAATAATAATAATAATAATAATAATAATAATAATAATAATAATAATAATAATAATAATAATAATAATAATAATAATAATAATAATAATAATAATAATAATAATAATAATATTAACATTACATACATTATTTTAGAATTATTTGCAAGTTAATATTATAATTATGTGAAAAGTTCACCCGTCAAAACATAGTTCATGAATCTTTTTTCAAGGATTACCTTGATAGCTATTCCATTATTAAAGCAGGTACACCGCACCATTTCTTTATGGCATTTGTTACAAAAAATTCTTTGTTGATATCTATTCTAATGTTCTAATGTTCTGTAAATCAAGTTCCTCCTGGTGTCATGGCAGAGTGACCTAAATCTCTCAATAAATTCACCAATAAAATATCACTACCATTTTCAACTATATACATGAATTCCAACAATCGTAATCTATAAAGATATTCTATAGTTAATATTCGATGATGATGAAACTTGTTCATAGTATGCTAGATGTTAATAGTAAAACAAATGCTTCGTAATACATTATTCAGAAACACTTATAAAGGTCTCAATCTTGCAATATTCGCTCCACCCCATACTATTAACACATGCAAACTCAATCGAGGGTACACGATCTATAAATAAATTTTTCTCAGTATGTCAGGCTTTGAGGATCTTCTAAGGATATAAAATAAACCATCTATTTTGCAGATTGAAGATGTTATTTAGTATATATGATATTTAAATTTTAGATCCTCCTCCAGGTATAGTACAAGATATCTATATTTAGAGACCCTTTCCAGATAAGAACTGCCCAATTTAACATCAACTTAACACTGCAACTGAGAAGTGAATATCATTTGCTTAGTTTTTGCAGCATTGACTACCAATTCATTTGCAAGAGCCTACTTGCGAAACAACTCAAGATCTGCATTTATCATTTCCTCTCAGTCGCTCGTACAATCACAGGATGTATATATGACAATGTCATCGGCATGCATTATGTATTTAGATCTCATCCGAAGATATATAAGGAAATTGATGTAAATGATGAATAGTAGGGGTCCATGGGACTAACCCCGCTGGACGCCAGTACCCAAAATTCTCATCGTAGATGCTTTTCCATCAACCTCCACATATTACCTTCGATCACGGAAATAGCTCCTCAAGAGAATATACGCGCACACACGAATGTTATATCTTTTCAATTTCAATAAAAGAATTGATAAGAAACCAAATTAAATGCTTTTGAGAAATCGATGAAAATCGCGACCGTGAAGAGCTCCCTAAGGAACGTGTTTTTTAAATCGTAAATTAAATCCATAGCTGCATTCTGTATTCCCTTCCCTTTCATAAAACCAAATTGGCGCACGTTAAAAGGTGAATTGTTCCTGAAGAATGAATAAATTTATTCAAATATACATTTTTCAAAAATGTTTGAAAAAGGGTGTAATATTGATATTGGACGATAATTTCCCGGACACAATAGGTCATTCCCTTTAAAAACTGATCTATCTCTGGCCATTTTGAGACAATCAGGGTAAAACACCAGATGTAATACACAGATTATAAATTTTAACTAAAACAGGAGATATTATTTCAGTTACTCACTTCAGAAGTTGTATAGGTAAATCTGATGTGTGAAAGGAGTTTTCTTTCGTTTCCTGTAGTATAGTGACGATTTCCTGGGGCATCACTGGTGCAAAAAAGAAACTTATGTATAGGTATATGGTTCAAAATCTCCCTGTGGAAGAGAAGCTTTCAAATTAAGTGAAGTCTCAACAAAAGTCTCAATAAAAATATTAGCTACCTCCAAAGAGCCAGATATTGTCCCGTCACCAACACTAAGTGATACACTGCCTGTGTTGCTGGCAGGCTTAATTAGAGTGTTAATGATGTTCCATGTTTGCTTTGAATTGTATACATTTCGGAGTTTATGAAAAAATATTTCCGATTTGCTAATTTTAGACTGCGATTCAATAAATTTTTATAACTTTTAAACGTAGCAAATGTCAATAGTTTCATTTTGCATTTTTTAAAGAGTTTATGCCTTTTTCTAATACAGAATATAAGGTCATGCGTAATCCAGGGACATTTTTTGAATTTTTACTGTAGCCTCTTAGTTTTTTTGGGTAAAGTATTTTGCTAGAAGAATCCTAATTAAATAATTTAACTCATTCATCAATATATTCCTATCATTGCATCTGGTGAGTGCCAGGCATCCTTCAGCAAGCCCAACCCTGAACTAGGAAAGATTTGACCGTTGGAGAAAAAACTGAAAAAAGATGCCGAACTGGAGTGACATATTAAAAAAAGCAATCTACTATACTTTGAGATTTGACATAATACTATAATATATAAAAACCTATGATTTTTTAAGTACAGTATTAAATTCAAATTAGTAAAAAATTTACACATTTTCTTTGCAGCAATTGTTGCCATTTTGGTCGATGAAAGTTCAATGTTGTGAATGAATTGTTTATATATATATATATATATATATTATTATTATATATTATATTATATATATATATATATATATATATTATATATATGAATATATATATATATTATATATTTAATTTCAGAAATTTAATTACATAAAACAATAGCATCAATGCACATCACATAGCATATCAATCCTGGATCACTACCAGAAATTCCCTCCAGCAATTGGTGGTTTGAACCCCCCAAAAAATAGGTTTTTGGTATCACAGGTTGGTTTATTACTGATTAGCTACTCAGATTTTTCAGGATTCTCTTATTCTTGAAAAATTTAAATTTAAACAAAAGAATTTATACGAACCCTTTTTGGAGGGAGATTAATATAATGAACAATAAATGTGAGCTCAAACCTCATCTTTGGCATACTCTTGACCCTTAATCTTAGTGTTGGACCGAGCACAAAAATTTGTCACTGCACATCTATATTTCAGTTGCTCCCCACTGAAATTTACACTTCTATGTTTCAGCAATCGCTGTACTCTCAGCACTCTGTTTCAGTGTGCATTGAACAGTGCTAAAGAACAGTATTCGTGAACGCCGCGCAATATATATATAATATATAATATATATATATTATATATACATATATATTATTATATATAATTATTATATATATATCTATAATATATATATATATATATATATAATATAATATAATATAATTTCCACCTCTATCTTTCACCACTTACCATACCTCTCTGCATGTGTGCATTGAAAGTACTGATAACTAGGAACTGACTGCAATTGTGAACCGGCGCAAAAAAAAAATAAATAAAAAAATAAAAAATACTAATCCTGACGCATAGTTTTTCTTTCCACTCTTTTTTTTGCTCATCTAGCTTTTTATTCTTCACCTTTTTGGATTCACTATCCTTATACTCTTCTCTTTTTTTTTCCTTGCTTCCAAAAACGTGTTCCTCAATGGTGTTTCAAATCTTTAAGCAATGCACTCTGCTACACAACTCCTAAATTATGTTTCACTATCACCAACCACATTGCGATTTTAACGTGCTTGACACCTTTAAGCCTCTCCTTTGAGGCTAGTTTCCATACTCTTGAATGTAAACTTTCATTTACGTTCATATTAACCGTTTGAAGAAATCTTCTGACACCAAATCTTTAAACACCCTTGATTCTGTGATATCTTTCAATACTTTCCTGGATATTGGGTATTTAAAATCCTTTTTCTTGCTGTTTTCTTTCTTATGAACTGCCCTATTTTCAAAACACCACGAAGCCTCCCCTTTGGACAGCAGTGATGAATCCCTGTAGGATTTTCTTTCGTTTGAGCATGATGGTAAAATGAGGCTAAAATATCATATTTTTTTTAATATCATTTACATTATCCTTAATTGCTTTACCCAAAAAATTAACAAAAGCAGTAATCTTACTATCTGTAAAAGCACACACTCCCTCATTCCTTGCTCCTAGCCTTTCATCTTCACTTAACTGAGTCAATACTCTCTTCATGCGTTTAGTCACATGATTTTGGCATTTTTCTTTTTCAATAACATTATTTCCATATGGTGACAATTCCTTTACCTTAGTCTAAGACTTTGAATCTCCATCTGCCACTATAGTCTTATAACCCAAATTGCTATTAATTGATCTTTCCCATAGGACTTTAGCAATTTCAGGCTCCATACTTCCTGAACTTATACCAGTTGCGAAGTTCTAGTCACATTTACCCCCATCCTTATGCTTCTTATTCCATTCCTTAAAATCGCTTTCACTCAATTTTTTTTATTATGTGCACACCTCTTGCAAAAATTGCAAAGAACAAAAAAATCAACTATTAAATTAGTTTCCATGTCTACAACAAAGCCAATGGCAATCTGAGAGTGAAAACCTCTTGTCTTCCATGACCCATTAAAACATACAACAATCAGCCTTCCCAGAAACATTCACACTATTTGGGATATACTTTTCATAATGTTTATGAATAACTGCTTCACACCTATCCAAAATCAACTTACCCTGTGTATCTATTTCCAACAGCAATAAAGAAACAACTTTATTTATTTGAGATTTAGATGGTACAGGCAAATTGAATGCTGAAAACATACTTGCCAATGAATTGTACCTGATCCCAGAATCCACACATCAAACCAAATCGGGCAATTATATCAGATACTTTATTTCCCCTCAATTCTATAACATTACATGCTCGTCTGGAACATTGAACTGTACAGTTTTGGTTCTGACACTCAATATATACGTTGGGTTTGATAAGTCATATTTGGACTTGGCTCTCTCCAGTTTAAAATTACAACCTCCGCATTTATTACAAATAGATGTCTCTGCTACTAATTTTTGAATGTTTGTTAGGATCTCGTATGTTTATAATACATAATCATCCAAATCCCTTTTTTCAAGCTCACTTTTGTGTTCTGTTACTTATCACTTACTTTTTTGTTCCTCCTCAGGTATATCTAATAATAGTACCTCAAGGTCATCCTCACCATCAGAAAAAACCCAAGATTATGCACTGCAGCACTACTTTCTTCATACTGGGATCTCAAGCATTCCTCCACTGATAAAGAGATCTTGATCCATATACTCCACAATGGATCTCTCTCCATTGTCAAGAGCCTATCATTCTCCATATGCCTACCATTTTATTAAAGGGATCCCTCTACTTCCCTTGACAATAGATCCTTCATAGGCTATCCTTCTTCAGAGGATCCCTCTATCCCCCTTGCCTCGGGAATAATCTCTTTAGTCATTCCCTTGAGGGATCCTTCTGCCCCCCTTGACAAGAGATCATCCTCCATAGGCCTTTCTTCTTCAAGGGATACCACTAACTCCATTGCTATAAGGGGCTCCTCCATAAGCCTACTTTCCTCTAATTCTCTTGCCAAGAGTTGGTCTTGAACATACTCTCCTTGGTGTGAATCAGTTTGTGGAAACCACCTCTTATTTGGATCGGCTTCTGATCTTTTCTTGTTATCTTTGACTTTTAGGTGACTTCTAAAGAGTTGAACAATATCCTAATTCATATTATATATTATATATAATATTATATATATATATATATATATATATAATATATATATTATATATATATGACTATATTATACTATATAATATATATTCATTATATTGTAACGCTATAACATCAAACTTACTTGCACAAATCTTTATTTCAATCATATCTTCGGCCAGGCCCCCTGTACTGATGATGCTTTGACATAAAGGTTTTCACACAAATAATGGCAGTAACTTCTCAACAAAATAGATAGCAACGTTGATTAAATAATCCTTAATGGACACTGGGTATAGTACATATGCTGTTAAAAATACAGCTACCGTTCAATGCTTGAAGATGAAAGTACCAAACGTATGACAGGGTTTTTTTTGTATTAGTCGCTGCAAAAACAGTACTTAATAAATTACAAAATAAATATAATTATTTTAGGAAATAGATCTGCACTTTGGTGTATATTGACAGGCAGGTTATATATAGCAAATATTCAATTAAAAAAAAAATCATGTACATAAATATATATCTAACTATTAAGCAAAAGTATTATATATTTATATGTATTATATATATATATATATATTATATATATATATATACTATATAATAGCATATATATAGATATAAAAATTATATATTTTGTTATTTGTGGCCTAAGGTAAAGTAACAGTTATGAAATAAATAATATTATTTATATTAAAATATTAATTATTAAAATATAATAGCAAAGCTAACACGCACAAGTGATATGATTCTCACAATTTCGGTATGTGGCAAGGTTCTATACTAGTGCTGTTGGGCGCGAGCGCAAAAAAAAAAAAAAAAAAAAAAAAAAACCTGACTGAATATTCAATACACAAGATGGTAATCAGCTGTTTGAACTTAAGCATGCAATTTCCTATCAACATGCAATATTGATGATATTGAATATTGATAAGAAATATAATATTAATGTTAACTTTAATATTAAAGAAAATATTTTATTAAAAAATATCGTTACCAAAAATTATTTACATGTTAAAAAAAATGAAATATAAACACACCACTTACTATTTTCGCTTTGCGCTTAACATAAAATACCAAAATATCCACTTCCGGTAAAAATTGAAAATCACCTGGAGCACAAGTTAAAATTTCAAACGCCTTAACACATTAAAATAAATTGTAAACACTATTAACATAAAAAAAAACAATATTTTAAACCATATAAAATATTACCCAAAACTTTACTTTTAAAATATACGCGAAGAAATAATAATAATAATAATACAAGATTTCAATATTAATGCATATTTGTAATTAACAAAAATACTTTAAGTGAATATTTTTTTAAAATTAACAGAAAGAGTGGTTAGCAAAAGTGAATACGCCTGAGAGAGAGAGCGACAAGCAACAGTCATTCATAATGATAATAATCGAAGGGATCAGGTACCATCAGTCTCTTTTGAAATATGTTTTCATTCACACATACACAACCATCCAACTAGTAAAATCCCAAGGGGAAATAAGTCTCTGGACTAAATCACGACATTTAATGCGAATCAGCCGCACTTTGGAACTCAATTATCCTAATGGGAACAAAACTACAAATACGTAAAGCAAAAAACTAAATACAACTTCGTACTGATCAGTCTGATTTCAGAGTATATGTACACATCACACAGGATGGGCGGAGATATGGCAGAATGCATTCGCAAGCAAATAAGAAATTAAATAAAAAACCTTTTGAATGTCGCTACAAAAAAAAATACCTTCTAAACTCTCGCTAAAAACTAAGATGCATTCGAGATTCTGAGCACCACACCCGTCATTTTTCATTAAAAGTTAATAATAACTTTCACCTCAAAATGTTCGGATTTTTAAGTAATTTATATGCACTTTTAATTTTTTAAAATATTATAAAGGTTGCATTCAATCTTTTTCTAATGGATTGGTTATAATGGTTAATAATATAATAATAATATACTGAAAGAAATGAATTGTGTGGATTATTTTTTATAGAAACAAACTATTGCAGTATTTAATAAATCAATAATTATAACTTTGTGTGAGTTAACATTAATATAAAAGACGATAACATATACAATAAAATCTTAGGGGCCATTGGGATTTTTTTATCAATCTAACAACTATCCGCTATCACAAAAAATTATCAGGGAGTAGATCTTATCATTTCTCTTGGGTTCTGCTGGAACTTCTTATCATCTTCTCTTTTAGCTTCGGTTGGAGACTTCTTCATCTTGGTTCTGTATTCTTCTCTTTTTTTTCATCTCCTTCCCTTTCTTGTTTTTTGTCGCTTATTATTGCCGGGTCCTCCTTTTTTTGTTTCCTTCTCTCCTTCTTCTCTCCTCTCTTTCTCCTTTCCTTCTCCTTTCCCCTTTCTTCCTCCTACTTCTCCTTCTCTTTCTCCCTTCTTCTTCTTTTTTCCCTTCTTCCCCCTTTCCATTTAATTCCCTACTCTTCTCTCCTTCTTCCCTTTCTTTCTCTTCTCCCTTTCCCTTCTGGTTTTTACTGCATAAAATCTTCTCTCTCCATATCCTCTTCTCTACTCGCTTTAGACTTCTCCAACTCTTCCGATCTCTCTTCACTTCCCTCATTTTTCCTCTCTTCCAGCTCTCTTCATTCTTTGCAATTCAATCCTCATCCATCTCTCTAATAGGCTTCCATGTTTCAAAACCACAAGCTTGCGTCACTCCGGCTGATTCCCGTTGGAAACCCTCCATTATTTCTCCTCTGTTCTCTCTGAAGTTCTTCTCTTCCGTAGTTCTTCCCTTTCGCTGTATTCTTTCTTCTGAGTTCCATCCTTTCGTTTGTCTCCTTCTCTGAAGTCTCTTCTTATCCGTAGTATCTTCCTTCTGTAGTCTCTTCCCTTTTGTTGTGCTTTCTTTCTCCGCTAAGTCTTATTTATGCTCTTTTTTTTTTGATTCAGTCATACTTCTTCATTTTTTTTTATAAATTAAGCTCTGCTACCATTTGATATTTAAATAAACAACTGCTTACAATGAAGTCTTTTGATAACAATATTGCATATTTAATTAATATTATAATTTTGGTGTGAATAACAATTTATAGATACAAAATTTTATCTTAAATATGTTATATATAATTAAATTTATAATTTATCAATATAATAATTAATAAATAATAATAAATGTGGCAAAATTCTCACTGTATTTTATCACGGTGAAGCCTTGACAAAACACAATAAATATTTCGTTAAGGTATTATTATATTTGAGACTATTATTTACAAAGTATATTATATATATATATATATATAATATATATATTATATATATTTATATATATATATTATTATATATATTCAATGGCTTTGTTCTTACATGGATCATGCTCCAAAGGGAGGGGAGAACAACAGAAGGGAAACTGAAATTTAAGTAAGAGAAAAAAAGAAGCATGTTCCTATGAATTAAATATTATTATTTATATATATTAGGTATATATATATATATATATGATATAATTATATAATATATAATTATATATAATATAATAATATATATATAAAATATATATTGTAAAGTTAAGTATTAAGATACATCTTTCTTTTACATAAGATAAACTTTTATTAACAAATGACTTTTATTGATAATACAATACTTTTTTACATAAGCGAGAATTGGTATGACATAAATCGTAGCGTATATTATGTAAATTTAGGTTAAATATGCAACGTTGACTAATTTGAGCGGACTAGATGTTAACCTCGGAGGTAGGTGAACAGTTAACACACAGTAACAACTGCTCTGCACTAAAGAACTAAGACGACATAACGGAATCTTTAAGTACAAAAAAACATCACTCAAACATAAAAAACTAATGCTCTAATACAAAAATAAAAAAAATAAAAGAAGAAGAGATATAAAAAAGAGAGAGATATATAGGGTTGGAATCGGATGCAGTTTGGGAACCAGCGACCCATGTGAGTTCGGGGAAGGCTCAATGCAGTAACGCAAATACTCCGTTGGGACCTAATCCCAGCAACCATAGTAATAGGGATATGAAGCTGCCAGCAACACGTGCGAGTCTGGAACTCAAAATGAGTTGGGACCCACAGACCCTTGGTTCGGGCGATAGCTGAATGCTGTTGGACCTACACCATTCACCACTGAGTGATAGGGTTGAACTACAGCCACTTGCGAGTCCTGGACCAAAATGAGTTGGGGAACAGAACCACTGAGTTCGGGGGAAGGCGAGAGAGCTGGCAGCAGATGCCTATCGGGACTAACACCAGCAACCATGAGTGAATAGTGGTTGAATCCGCAACCACTGCGAGTCCTGGAACTCCAAATGGAGTTGGAACCAGCAACAGTGGTTCAGGAGAAGGAGAGACTGGCGCAGAAGCTCCTGGAGAGGGACTAACCACAACCAGCAACACTGAGTGGGTAGGGGTTGAGCTCCAGCTACCACCGAGAGCCCGAGGAAGAAGGTCGCTGAAGCTATTGTCGCTAATAGCTTACTACGTTGCTTTTTGAAGAGCTAGAGATTTCTCAGGTGCTTTCTGAATCCTCAATCTCGTGTCTCTGATATTCCCAAGAAGTTTGAACAAATAAATTACGAACTAAAAAACGATTCTTAAACATTATTTGTACAATCTAAATTAGAATATTGAATAAGTTAAAATTATTCATATTTTCTTTGAAATAAGGGTAATAATTTATATTAAGAGTTTAAATATATGCGATTTAAACAACCCAAAGAAAATTTTTCACGTTAATATTTACTTTTGCATTAGAATAGCTAATTGCTCACAGAGCCTAAATACTACTTATTTATATCTTAAATCTAATTATGTAAGCTTTGAAAACTTAATACTATTTAGGAAGATAATCAATGATGCTTGTGACGTCATAATTTAAATGTCTTCAAAAGAAAAAAAAAGCTTTAAACCTTTTTAGGCTTATTAATTTTAAACACTTAACTAACCTAATATATATTATACATTAATATAAATTATTTATTACTTGATAATTTTTAATGTTATTTTTAATTAAATAAAAAATAAATATTTGGATTACGTACGTGATGTTATGAGAAGCAAATGTTGATCAATTCATATTATTTGCGGGCTCAAAAGGTTTAAACCTTTCTTCTAAATTATAATTTGTATATCATTTTTAACATGCCTACCGGGTGTTCTTTATATAAATAAATAATATTTTCAATAAATAATATAATTTAATTTTTATATCTGAGATATATTGTCACACTCTCTTAAAAAGAACTTTTATATACACATTCAAGAAATATTTGAGTTTAAATATTTTACCAGTAAGCATTCTTTCTTTGTGAATTTATGGGTAACTTTTATGTTTTTTGGTAATTATTTAAAAGCAACTTATTTCTTAGTTTCTTCGTTTTATGGGTAACTTTTATAACTTTACTGTCCTAAAGAGTTGAAATAAAAAAAGTTTACATTACCCTCTCTTTAAGATTTCAACTATTTAGGTAAAGGAAAAATTCTCTTCATAAAGTTTTATTTACTTTGTCAAAAAAATTGTTCAGAAAAGTCAATCTAAATTATTCCATGAATTCAAAAAGAGAGAGAGAGGAAGACAGAGAGGAATTAGAAAACTTAGTGGGAGAATAAGGAGTAGAACCTGGAGTGGATGTTCTTGGCGGAACATAAGGAGAACAGAAGGAAGAAGAAGGAGAAGGAAATTAGAAGGAAGGAGAAGAAGAAGAAGAGGATGCAGATGAAGAAGAAGCAGGTACCATCTCGAACTCATAGATACAGTCTTTCTCTTCATCTTCATCATCTCGGATAGGCAAGATCGGAGCTGAAATCTCACAGCATGTCAATTTGTGTAGACTTTCTTCAAAATCATCAATTGGTAATGATTTATCCATACTTGAAGTGGAAGCTAAACTTTGAACCATCACCATTGTAAATTTCTCTTCACTTGTGGAGTTTTCCTTATTAAAGGCATCCTTCTTTACCTTGAGTAAGCTTTTCTTTAGGATCTGCTTCCTTAAAGGTGTAGATAGCCTTTTCAGTAGAAACATTTTCATTCTTTGCTGATTGTGTATTTGGAGAACGGGAAGATTCCTTTTTCCTCTAAGGTTACTGCGATGAAAATAGATTCTCCACCATTTCATCTTTCTTACCTTCAGCTCAACCTCTTTAATTATTGTTTCTTTAGTGATTTTCATTAGTTTATGGATGTCATTTTCAATTGTAAAGTAGATTATAAACTTATTATTTCTATAAGCCTTGTGCATTTTTTCAAATATTTCTGATATTTGGAAACTGCTTTCATTCTCCTGGTATTGGTTTATGATTGATAAATATTCTAAATCTTCAGTAAATATTGGTTCATCAATCGGTTTTTTCACAATTTTAAAGTTCTTGCTTCCTTTCTTATATTCTATGTTTACGGGCCATGAGATCCCTTGTTTTAAGCAATTCAAGAATAACCTTCCAAAGGTATCCAACGTTAAATTATTATTTTGATCCATCTCAATTTATTAATCTCTTTTAAATTTTAGTAAAATAATAAGAGTTCCTGCAATAGAAAAAAAAGCATTAATTTAATTTAAACCAATTGTCTCGAAATAGTATGCATGAGTATAGGCCTATCTCATCATACTAGTTCTTTTCAGCGGCCTTACAATGGCGTTTCCTAGAAAATCTGACCATTTTGGATTTAACCAGTAAGGAATTTTGACAAGACCATGCCATAGCCTATAGCTATCTAAATCATCTTAAAAATAATCAATACTAAAATTATAACAATTATATTTAATACCTTGTATTCAATTGGTCTTTCTTGAACTCTATTATATTCTGGAACCTTTCCTTTAGACCTAAGGTTATATCTATTATCTCTATCACTATTTCTTTCATTACTATCACTATTATTTTCAATATTATCATCACTATTACTACCAATATCATGATTATTATCACTATCGTTATTAATATCATCATTATCATCACTATTATCAGCATTATCATTACCAATATCACTACCATTATTATTTCTCTAATAATAGTTTCCAAAATCCAATTCTGATTCTGATTCTGATTCAGATTTTTTATCATATAATATTTCTTTATCATTACCTTTGTCTAAATCTTGATTATGGTAATATTCTATGTATGGAGAGTTACACTCTTTTATTCTATTTTATGTTACTTTTTCGTCTCTTTTTGATAAGTCAAAGATTGGTTTTATATAATAAATTAAACTGGTGAAATTTATTTATGACTTCTATTAGTCCAACCATCTAAGTTTTAATTTACTCCCTTTACCAACTCTATAATTATCTTTTAAAAGTATAAAGTTTCTATAATTCATTCTTTAAAATTTTTAGATTTTAATAATACTTTTTTTGTAAAACCAAATATGTGGCTGAAATAGCTTGTTTATTATTGCTTTCTTTTGTTTTTCATAAAATCCTGTTTAAACTCCATATATCAAGTCTATTGCTAAAGATATTATTTCTGATAATGGTAAAGTTGCGTCTCTACCAAAAAACAAGAAGGGAATTTCATTAATACTAGAATGATAGGAGGTGTTAAGAGCTAAAGTTACAAATGGAAGATAATTATCCCAATTATTTAAACAACTATTATTTAAGGCAGAAGCTAAAGCAAATTTAATGTTTCTGTTACTTCTTTCAATGTATGGATTAGATTGTGCGTGAAAGTATGATGGACTTTACATTTATAAAATTCACAAAATTCTTTAAATAATTTAGAATGAAATTGGGTTCCGTTATCTGCGGTAATATGAAGTGGGGCAGAATATTTATTAATATAATCTATTAAACAATTTATAATAGATTCTTTAGTTATATCAGGTATGGGATAAGTTTGGATAAACCTTGAAAAATGATCTATTATTGAGAAAACATACTTATTGTCATTATCAGAAATAGGTAAAGGACCCATAATATCAATACCTAACCATTTTCCTGGGGAAGTCATAGTTTCATAATTTTGAAGGGGAGCTTTAATATTTTTATACTGGGAAAGTTTTTGACAAGTTAAGCAACTTTTTACATAATTCTTAATATATTGGGACATATTAGGCCAATAGAATAAACTTTCAGCTCTTTTAAGAGTTTTCAAAAAACCAGAATGGAAATTAAATTCAGAATCATGAATTATATAAAGGGCGTTTTTTATTAAAGTTTCTGGGATTATAAGGGTTTCTAAATAAGGTCTATTATTTATTTCTGTTCTAATAAAATATAAACATCCGTTTATTATTGTAAATTTACTAAAATCAATATCTAGTGCAATTCCTTCTATGTTATTTTGCTCAAAATAATTGATTATCTTTCTCCATCTCAAATCCTTTAACTGCTCTTTCCTAACTTCTCTGGGTTTATTTTTTGAAAATGATCTTCTTGAATATTTATATTATTTATATTTTGTACGCTTCTACTGATTGCATCTGGTATAACATGTTCCTTTCCGGCTTTAAACTGTATATCAAAGTTAAATTCAGTAAGCAAAAAGCCATCTAGCATTCTAAGGTGTTACAGTTTAAATTTAAATAATATCTTAAAGCTTGATGGTCTACTACAGCGGTAAATTTATGTCGTAAAATGTAATCAAATGTTAATGGAATTGGGATAGGCTAAAGCTTCTCGCTTCATGTAAGTACTATAAATTTTGTTCTTGAGCAGAGGTTTTCTAGATAGTAGGCGCTATTGGTCTATCATTCTTCTATTTCTTGAGTCAGTACAGCTCCAATGGCTTTCCAACGCATCTGGTTATACATTTTTAAAGTGTTTTTAAAGTGGTTTGAGGTTACAATGAAAAGGGAAAGTTCTTGTTAGTTTTTGAAAGAAATGTTGAGATCTGTTTTGCGTCAAAGTAAATTTATAATATTTTTTAGTTATTAGTTGTGGGGCGCAAATTTTGAGAAGTCTTTAAAACGCCTAAAATAAGATGCCATTCCTATGACTCTTTTAACAGCTTTAACTTCTTCGGGTCTCAAAATCTACTATTCCTTGAATTTTTATAGGATCGATCTGTATCCTTTTGTGAAATGATATGCTTAATTTGAAGAGAGTGTTTGGGCATTTTACACCTTTTTTTAACGAAGTTTAGTCCTGAATTTTTTGATATATTTTTACTATTTCTTCTAATTGTTCTACTGTTTTTAAAAGTGGAACTATATAAAATTATTGTATATCATATATAAGTATATTATAATATATATATATATCTATATATATTATAATATCAATTAAGCATACACTATACTATTATATTTATAAATCTTATAGAAATGTATTATATGACAAACTTTCCTAATACTTCTGAAAACAAGGTAGATAATGTACGACACCAAGTAGATGGTGCTCCTTCTAAGCCATAACACATTCTTATGTGTTGATAACTATTATTATCGGGACCCATAAAACTAGTTTTATATCTATCTTGTTCTATTTCACTCTGGTTGAACCCTTTTAAGTTATCTAAAACTGTAAAATATTTTGATCCGTTAAATGATGTTAGAATTTCATCTATCTTCGGCATAGCCATAACTTCTGTTTTTGTTACTTTATTTAAAGGCGCACACACGATTCTATTGGGTACATCAAAATACCTAATAAAAATTCGCACCAAGGACTGTTTGCTTTCTCTATCAATCCTAATTTAAGCATTTTATCTACATGTTCTTGCATTATTTCTTTTGTGGTGTACGGAAGTCTATATTGAGGTGTATGAATTGGTTTGGAGTCTCCAGTATCTATTTTATGTTTTATAAGTTTACAAAGACCTATATCGTCTGTAGTTTGGGCAAAAGCATCTTTATTTTTATTAAGTATCTATTATCTTCATTTGTTGTGTATGTTTCCAGGTTATCTAAATTTAAATTAGTTAAATCAAAGGTCTTTTCTTTGTTAATTAGATCTGGTATATTGATCTCATGCTCCTTAACTGGATATATATTTCTCTATTAATATTTTTTTATTTAATACTACTTCATGATCAAGAAAATTAGCACAGTGAAATCTTTTTGGATTTCACTACATAACATATAATAATTGCTTCCAGTTATCCGACGATTTTTTTACTTTTTCCAATTCTTTCTCCGTCATGCATTAAACAAGCAATTATGTGAAAATGTCTTAATTCTATAGTTCCTTTACATAAGTGGATTTCATTTTTAATTATTATTATAACAAAGGAATGACTATTAATAAGATTAGTGATGGATGGGGCCGGTTTTATGTAATTATATTATAACAAAAGGAATGACTATTAATGAGATTAGTGATGGGTATTTTAGTTTTATTATCGTATATACTTTCTTCAAAATCAAATGCTACCTTTCCTAATCTCTTAAGAATATCTCTACCTATTAGTATATCCCCAGGAAATTGAGAATTCTCTATTATATTTACTTCATGAGTTAAAGTTATTTTTTCTATTTTCAAGGTTAGAGAAATTTTTCCTATTATATTAAGTATTTCACCAGAGACACTTGTTAATTTTAAATTTGACCTTTTTATTCTTTTAGTTTTATTTAATTCATATAGATCCATTTCAAGTAATTTAATTAAAGATTGATAATTCACCAAAGAAATTACTGATCCTGTCTAAAAAGGCGGCCATTTTGATGTTATTAATGTTTACGTTTATTGTTGGGTTATCAATTTGACCTAAAATGGATCTTTTCATTAGTTTTTTGAGAAATTTGGGTTCCCTCTATATCTTTGGTGAAGCCTTGGACAATTAAATTTCTTATGGCCTGGTTCATTACAATGATAGCAAATTATTTGTGGATATGGTAATCTATTATTTTGTATGTTATTTACACTAGTTAATCTATTTTGAAAATTAGGTTGGTTATAAGGTCTAATTTGGAAGTTATTTTGATTATAAGATCTGTTAGGTGGGTTATGAAAATTATTTATTGCTCTTCTAGGGGATATTTTTTCAGCTTTTAATGCCGATTGTACACAATTACTATATGAAGTGAATTCTTGAATACCAATAAGTTTTTTAATCTCATAATTTAATCCATTAGTAAAAATAGAAATTAGAAATTGATCTCTACTATCTATATCATTGAACTCAGTTAGAATGTCCATTACATCCTGACTTATCTCATCAATTTCATTAGCATAATCCTTTATATTTAAATTACCTTGCTTTATATTTGTAAATTGATTATATGCCTCTTGTTTAGAGATTACATTTTTAAATCTTTTTTCAAGAAAAGATACTAGTTCATCAAAATCTAAATCATCAATTTCGGGGTGCGAGATTAAATACGTTTGTGCTGATTCAGTACATAAGCATTTCATTATATTAACTTTGTTTTCGTCACTCCAGTTTTCTAGTTTTGATCTTGTGTTGAATTGATTTAAAAAACTTTTAAAACTAGTTTTACCATTAAATGGCTTTAATTTTCCCAAAATACTAGAAAAAGGTAGGTGGTTTTCTTCGTTAGCCATGTTTAAAACTATTAATGAAATTTATTATTGATATTAATGAGTGCTGAATTTTTATTATTAATGTTAATTTTATTAATAAATTTATTTTAACGTACTTTACATGCACGCTATTCTTACAGTTAATTTTTAATAATTTATCAGCGTTACTTTTACTATTAAAAGATTATTTTATATTGAAATTTATTTTTAACGTTATTTTTTATATTAAAGATTATTTTTACTATTGTAATTTATTAAATACTGACCTGTCCCTGTATAGCAAAGCTTAATACTGTGAAATTGTTTACTTGCGATTGTCCCAAAGACTGCCACAATGTAAGTTTTAAGGATTGATATAAAATCTTTCAGGTGACAGGATAAGAAACTTTTATTATAGCAATGAACTTTATTGAAATACAATACTTATTTACATAAGCGAGCATATGGTATGACTAGAATGGTAGCGGTAGTACTTTATGTAGTTTAGGTAAATAATGACCGTGAACCTCAATGAGCGACTAGATGGTAACCTCGGAATTATGCGTGAACGGTTTCACACAAAGGCTCAACAACTGTCTGCACTAAAATAAGGACGTAACGGGGATTAATTTAGCTAGAAAATATAAATAGCAGCATAATGAAGAATGTTTACTGACTAAGGGGGACCTATGACCAGCAACCACTGGCGTGTATAGGTTGAACTCGGAATGGATTGGGAAACCAGCGACCACTGAGTTCCGGGGAAGGCAGAAGGCCAGGTTGCAAATACTACCTAATGGGACCTAACCCAGCAACCACTGAGTGAATAGGGATTGAACTCAGCAACCACTGCGAGTCCGGAACTCAATGGTTGGGACCAGCAGACCTTGAGTTTTCGGGGAAGCAGAGAGCATGGCACGATGATGGGACTAAACCAGCACCACTGAGTGAATAGGGGTTGAACTCCAGGCAACCACTGGCGAGTCTGGAACTTCAATGAGTTGGGAACCAGCAACCACTGGGTTCGGAGAGGAGGCAGAAGCATGGAGCAGATGCCACTTAATGGACCCTAAACCAGCGAAATCTGAGTGAAAGGACTTGACTCCAGCAACCATGGCGAGTTCCTGGAACTCGATGATGGGAAAGAACCAATGACTTCGGGGAAGGGCTGAGGCCTGGTAGCCAGAATCTACCTGGAAGGGACCTCACCAGAACCACTGAGTGGGTAGGGTTGAGCTCCAGCTACACTGAGAGCCCGGGAAAGGTTCGCTGAGAGACTATTGTAGCTCTAAAGTAGCTTAGTACATGTTGCCATTTTTGAGAGAGACTAGAGATTTCTCCTAGCTGCTTTCTGAAATCCTCAAATCTCGTGTCTCTGATATTCGTCAAAGAAGTTTGAACAAATAAATTACGAACTAAAAGGAAACGATTCTTAAACATTATCTGTATCAAAAGAAATTAATTCTATTGAAAATTAGCGTTAAAATTATTCTATTTCCTTGAAAATAAAGGGTAATAATTTTTATTAATAGTAGAAAAATGCATTTATTTACAAACCAAAAGAAAAGATTTCAACAGTAAGCATTCTTTCTTTGTGAATTTATGGGTAACTTTTATGTTTTTTGGTTACTTTTATCAATAAATCTATTCTTCTTAGTTTCTTCATTTTATGGATAAGCTTTTTATTAATTTTTAGCTATAATAAAAGTTTGAAATAAAAAAAAGTTTACAAATATATATAATATATATATTATATATATATATATTATTATATATATATTATATATAATATAAATATATATAAATAATATATATATTATATTATATATATATTCTTATCTTTTTAAATGAGTGCGATAATTTTTTTTTTTTTGGGAGGGTATATTGGTTATATTATATGATAATAACAGTAAATTTTAACCCTGGAATAAACAGGATTCAAAAAATTTTAAATAAAAAGAAGTAATTATTTAACAGCTTACTTTAGAATTTTAGTTTGGAACCAACCCGAGAGACAGACACTCTGGATATTCTCTAAAGTGAAAAATTTTAACGCCGAAAACAAAGATAACTATTAACCGGCAAAGTTATTCATATGTTTAGGCTCGAAATTTTACTGCATCGTTGTCAAATATAGGTTGATTTGGAGTTTTACTGCATCGTCGATCATAGTAATTATGTTGCAGGTTTACTTACTCGTCATGTTAAGTTATACTAATGTTTGTTTATACCAATCTATATATAATCACAACCTTATAGAACTTTATTTTCCCCAAAACATTATTTTTTACCACTTGGATCACCAATGTAATATTATATAATATATATATTATATATATAACTTAGTATATATTATATTATATATATTAATATATAATATATATATAGTTATATTAATTTAGAGGATGGGGGTTATGAGAGAATTAGACGGTAGGGGTTGCAGGGGATGGTGTTAGAATGAATGGGAATGGAGGTGAGTGGAGGGTGTCTACCTATTATATGCAGATGAACTAGTTTTGTGTGGCGGATCTGAAGAGTTTTTGAGTGATTGGTAGGGAAGATTATGAGGGTGTGTAAAAGGAGTTTTTTGAAAGTAAATAGATAAGAGTAAGGTTTGGTTGTGAGTGAGAACTCGGTGTGAAGTTATATAGATGGTGAGTGCTGGAACATGTATCTGAGTTTAAATATTTTAGGATATATGTTGGACGATAAAGGAACGGACGATGCAGTAATGTAGTAGGAAAGTTATGAATTGCAGGACGGCTGGTGCAATTAAAATCGTTGGTGGGATGTAAAAGGACTAAAGTTTTGAGTTGGTAGGGTCTTACTGAGGTAATATGCTTTTACCCGTGTTTAATGTACTGTAGTGAGACTATGGCTGGAATAAGAGGTTAACGATTAAAGTAGTTGTGTCTCCGAATGGGTAATCTTAGGGTGTGTTTATTTGAGAAGAGATTGATGAAGTGAGGAAGAAAGTAATGAGAGTTTTGTGTGGGTGTGAAGAAAGAGGCAGATAAGAGAATAAATGAAAGTACGTTGAGATGGTATGGTCCTGTGGAAAGGATGGATGATAGTCGGTTATGTTAGGCGGATGTATAGTGGTGAGTATGCTGGGAAATAGACTGGCTGGAAATCAAAGTGGATTGAGTCAGTAATTTTCCTGGAGGAGAAATGTAAGTTTGGGACAGAGGCGAGAAGAAAGGGTGCATAATAGAGAGTGAAGTGGCATGTTTTGTGAAGGGTATGGGTTGTGGCACTAGGCCCACGAGGATGAACCCACATTGATAGATCCAGTTAGTGAGGGTCATTGAAGTCCTATGAAGCTTAAGGTGGAATTTTTTACTGTGACGAAGTTTCTCAGCAAAGGATAAAGGGGGTTGTAGGCAAAGGGCTTTCTATTCACGTTCACCACATTCTTCTACTACTATTCTGTTTCCGGTGCATGTAGCACACCTTACCTTCAGGAAGGAGAAGCTGAGTGTGATATACTATATATATATATATTTATATATATATATATTATATATATATATTATATATTATATATAATATATATATAATATTATATTATAATATAATTATATAATGCGTTAGTAAAAAATTAGGAAGAATTGCATTGGAAGTTGCCTGTATTTCTCATTAATCTTTTTTTGTGTGTGTGTTTCTATATATGTATAGAACTAAAAATACCAAAAATATTTACTCTGGACGGCTCCACCAAAAAGAAATTTACTCTGGCTTAACCAATCTTGTCTCTGGAAGCTGCCTATATTATAATTATAATATATTATATATATATATATTTATATATATTAATATAATATATATATAATATAGATATATATATATTTATACTATTATATATATATAGTCTATTCTAATATATATGATTACTATATTTATATAACTAAGTAGGGGGGCATATTTTTATCACTCATTTATCAGGCAATCTACGGTTATATATAATATATATATATATAATATATATTATATATATTATTTATAATATATATATATTTATATAATATATAAATATATATTATATATATAATCTACAACTCCAGGAAGGGGCTTTGCCCTGTCATTGTCAGATCTTCGCTTCTGGCCCGAAACTCTCAACCACAAAACACTCTAGAAAACCATTCTCGGCCCTGGGTTTCCGACGCCATCCTAGAGTTACACTCTAGGTAGGGTTTCGCCCTTTCAGTAAGACTAGCATCTTTTTTCATTAGGCCTCAAAACTCGTTTTCCCAGAGCTCTCCAAGAGATCGTGTTTCTAGGTATAAGATTCCAACGCTGGTTCAAGAGTAGTACAAGCAGAAGGAAAGGACCGTTTTGCTAGCCTGCCCTATAACCATGCGAAGAATATATATATATATTTATAATAATATATATATATATTATATATATATATATTTATATATATTAAATATATATATTTATTAATATTATTATAGTTTATTATTTAGTTTTGATTAATATTTTCATATATTTAATTAAAATAATCTTGAAATTAATTCAATGCGCAGAGATAAAAAAAAATCGACGATTGCTAAAATGCATCAAGGCTTGCATGGAGAATCATATAAGCTTTTATTTTAATTAATTTACAAAAATATTAATGAAAACTCTTTAAAACTAAAATGTAACCAATTTATGTTATACCCGAAACAAATATCTATAGGCACTTTAATAACTGGAAAAATTCAAAAACCAAAAAAAAAACACGGAATATAGAAATACAGGTGGCGATACAGCTTATAATGTCGCTCATTTGGAAAAGACAGTCAACAAGATTTATGACAACGAGCTTTCATAATTTTGTGCCTGTGGCCATAAAAATCGATATTTTGGGTACTTTTCTATTATAAAAAGGAGTATTTAAAGGCTTATTTTACATAAATGTAAAAAAACAAACCAAAAATAGTTAGAAGTACTAATTTTAGAGAAAATCTAACAAAAACTTTTTTTTTTTGTATTTACAATGGTATTATAAGCAAATAAACTTACAAATACGGAATTTTGGCTCTTTTTACATTGGAATAACAAATGTTACAAATATCAATACATATCTAAAGAAAAAATTATTTAAATTAAAAAAGGCAGTTTTGCTATAATAACTCGCAAACTTGACGAAAATTGCGGAGTTTACACTTCTATAAAACCATTATTTTATAAAAATGTAAAAGATTTTAAAAAAATAATTTCATTTTTATATGTGAGAATCTTCAGCAATATATATAAGTTACCTAATTACCAAGTTAGTTTTTATATTTTTCAGTCATCGATTTTAAATTCTCCACATATTAAATTTTGGCGATAATATTTTTCAATTATCTTCACTAATCACACTCACAAAAATCGGAATATTGTACAGTGGTGGCCCATATATGACTCCGTCAGTAATAACAAATGTTACTCTGCAAGTTTATGCCAATAAATAAAGATTCAAATGTGTTATGCATCAAGGATAAATCCTCCAAAACATCAACGTCCAAATTCTCCAAGCACAACGGGAAAATACCTCCACCATATTGATCTCCCCAGACCCCAAATGTTCTATATCCAATAATTTTATAGATACATTCAGCATCTGGGAGAGGTTTCTGTCAAAGCAATCACCGAGAACTTGAAACGTAGATCCTCCAACACGATTTCACTTTCAACATCAGAGAGGTTACCAAAATATAATCATAGATTTCATCGTCACAAATACTACCCGTCATTATAAATTGAATATCAAACTCTTATAAGTTATAAATCTTCATCACTGAAGATGAGGTTAGCACTAATAGAACAGATTTTAAGCTTGTCATTGCGGAGTGAAGCAGAATCGCGTCAATAATAATAATAATAATAATAATAATAATAATAATAATAATAATAATAATAATAATAATAATAATAATAATATACCAATGCAAAAAATGATATTCGACTTTAAAAAAAAGCTTTGTTCTGCTGTCCTTGCTTCTTTGACGGATCAGTTTTACACTTTTTTTTCATCACAACTTCGAGAACAGTTTGATGTTACACAGATCGGAGGTCGAGGTTTAGACATTTTCTGGCACAAAATAGATTCTTTGACTCATC
>JABUQX010086441.1:62500-78541 GCA_015478945.1 Trachelipus rathkii
TCAAAGCTTTTATATGACAAAAACATGTTTACTTTGCATATAAAAGTACTTTGTTCATCGTGTTTTTCTTTTGTGAATCGATTTGGCTTCTCTTATCAAAACCCAAATATAATCGCCCATCATGGCACTATCCAAACGTCCTTGGTTTCGTCTTTCCATTGTCTGAAAATCCTGGTGATATCTTTCACCATGTTCTTCACTTACTTCCCCTAAATTCTCTCGAAAAAAGTCCAAATGCGAGTGTAAATAACGCCCACCTTTAATGATATGCGGCACCCCATTTTTTTTATAAACAATCAAACTGAGCATTTTTATCAGCTTGTTTTGTAATCTCAATTTTTTACAATTTCCTAAACTCCTGAACCAACATTACCGGAATGCCACACCATGCATCATTTTCCAATTATGCTCATCATTTCCCTTCAATTTCCAAGGATTTTACGCATAATTTTAAACATGTTTCAAAACTCATCATCTTCTAGAAAAGAAGAGAAAAACCTGCCTAATATATATATAATATATATATATATATATATATATTATATATATATATATATATATATATATATATATATTTATATATATAATATATATTATATATATATATTATATATATTTATATATATATATAATATATATCAGGGGCGCCTCGTGTATATGGAGCGATGGGAGCGACCGCTCCTCCTTCATTAATTAACCATAAATTCTGAATTATAACACTTAATTTAATAAAAACATAATTTTTTCATTAATGAATAATAATTGAATGCAAATTTTAAAACTGTTTTGTAATAAGGCAGAAACGTTAGAAAATTTTATTATTTAAAATAATAAGAAATTGAATAAACAAACTCGTATCAGTTGTATCTTTTTTTTATTTTGAATTTCTATTTATAAACAGAAGCGTGAGAGCGAGCGAAATCGTTTTCGCTCCAGTCCTACAATAAAATTTACTAGTTTGGAGCGATTAGCGTGTTCGCACTTGTAAAGTGTCGTACAGTTATATTATTATTTAAAAATTAAAAATTAAATTAAATAAAATATTAACGCATAATTTTGTTATTATTATTACAATTAATTACAACTATTATTATTATTAATTATTATTATTATTATTATTATTATATTATTATTATTATTATTAATTAATATTATTATTATTATTATTATTAATTAATTTATTATTATTAAATAATTATATATATATATATATATGATATATAATACTATATATATATATATACATAATATAATAATTAATTAATTATAAATATATAAATGTAATATATAATAATAAATAATATAAATTATAATAATATATAATAATATAATATATATAATAAATATATATAATAATTAAATAAATTGTGTTAATACGAATCTTAAATAATAATATATAAATATATAATAATATAATAATAATAATATATAATAATAATAATATAATAATAATATAAATAATTAATAATAATATATTCTGTATTAGAGAGTGTGTTATCTATTTATAATAAAATTAAATTAACACTATATTATAACATAATCCTTTTTTTCAATAGAATCTCCTTCTATGAGATATACATTCTGTGTATTTGTGGATAAAGAAAAATTATATAATTATGGGAGAATCGATGTGTTTTTACATATAATAGATCATATGTGTTAAAATACTAAAATATAATTGGAATTTTTAATACATCCGAACTGTATAAATCAAAATGTGTGATTTATATTATAGATAACATTAAGAGATGCCATTTGAGATTAGATTAATATAGTGTCATTTGAATAAAAAAATTAGATAAATACGAAGCAAACTCAAATAGATGAGATCGAATACAATCGAAGATTCAGGAGTTTATATATTGCTCAATAGTACTTATTGACTGATACTCTAACTCGATTCATTGAGTTAATTTGGCAAGTGCACGCGTTATTTTACTCCGAGTACCAATATAATATATCGCATCATCACTGTAGATTGTTTAATCATATAAAATAATTCATACATAATAATAAAATATTACTAAAATTCAATAACTGTAAATAATTCACAGTAATCAAAGTTAATCTCATATAATAAAATAATGCTGTGATTAATGAAACACTTAATACATAAATTAATATGATATATATAAGTAATTTAAAGTGAATTCTAATACTAATTTAGAAAATAAACAGCTTAGGTTTCAACAGAATATAATACAATACACATATATAATTACATAACCCAAATCGGTCACAAATTTAGTTGAATAGATGAAATAATTTAGACAATGATATCGTATAATAATAATATAATTGCATTTACCTAAATAATACATAATAAGTAATAATAATCAATACGAAATAACTAAAATAAAAGTGACTATTACTGAGCCATATTAGATAATTAGTCAAATTTAAATAAAAGTGTAATATCCCCTATTATACTTAAATATATCTGATTACATTTTATATTAATTAATACAGATTTACTATATGAATTAGTCACTAATCATGACTAATATATAATAATAAAATAATAAAATCCATAAATAATAATAATAAATACATTATATTGGGTTATAATATATATTGTTGAGTGAATAGATTATAATATATACCTAATAATAATATATACTCTATTCGAAAGGTGAGAATCATCATTCATTATGATATATCTAGTATATTAATATATAAACTACAATAATAATTTAATATAGTGAAAAAAATATGGAATAAAAAAAATAATATGGCATTTTTTGAATTAATAGTATAATAATAATAATACATTATATATATAGTGTGCCACTATAGATAGATAATAATAAGTAATATGATCATAAATAAAAATATATTATAAAATAAAATTAATAACGTAGCTCCTAAATATTATATATTGTTAACCATATATGTTAGTAAGTAAATGCTGAAAAGATGACATTATTTACTCCTATAAGTATTTATTAATAAATGAATTATTAATATGAACACTAGTAGTATAAATTAATAGTTGTAATGAATTAATCAATGAGTAATAGATTATACATAAAATATAAATAGAAATAATAATATATAATAACTCATGTAAATATAGATATATCTACGTGATTTATGAGCTTGTGACTCACAACAGTGATAATTAAGAGAGTTATATTTGGATCATACGTCAAGTAAATTAATAAATAATTTGTTAATATATAATAATAATTTAATAATAATAAATAATATCATAATAATAATATTGAATTTAATATTTTTTTAGATCATGTCGTTTTATATATAATTTAAATATTGCAATAGTTAAATCGCTGCGACATGAATCTTTTCACTTTTTAGATTACAATTATACATAATAATTTAAACTCACACACACAACTACTTTACAATTATAAAGTAATGTAATAATATAATGCAAATTAATTAATATAATTAATTATACTCATATTATTATAATTATTATAATCATATAATATTAGAAATATAGTGAGATATACTATTATGTATGAGTGTTACTAATATTACGTGTATTATTATCACTCTATAGAACCACTAGATAAATCATCAAGTGAAATACATAAGAATATACAACAGATATTACATTAGATAAATACCTATATTTAAATATATCATTCTATTATAGACCTTCACTTATCATTATAAATATGATGAAATTAACGATTTATTTGTATCCACATTTAAAATAACTTATAAATATATATATATAACTGATAATATTAATAAATATTATAAATAATTTAATAATCATATAATTGACATTATATAAATCCATAAATCACAATGTCTTCTAATCAATAAGCTATAGTGAAAAAACTTATTAATATGTTTGTGATTTATGTGTAAATGACAGCGATGAGATCAATTCATATAATAATCATGTAAAAATAACTCACATATAAATCCAAATAACTTTGTAAATGATATATTATCAATAATACAACTCAAGGGTGCTCACATACTCAAAATGGAGGATAAATAAATAATAAATTTATTCATGATTAATATTAATATAATAAACTATTTCTATAATTTTTAGTTATTAATTTATATAAATAATAATACTCATTATTGTAACTAAAATAATAAACTAATAATCGCCTAATAATCATACCATATAAAATCAATGAGACATATTTAATTTTACACTCTGACTCTAACCATATTAATACACTTCTATCCAATAATAATAATAATAATACCTATAATATATAAATAATAAATCCACATGTTTCACTGCATTTCATCATAACATAACTGTCTTCCAATATAACTCAGATAAATAATTATTTCGAGATTAATAATTTATATAAAATTACCTGATAAGAATTAATAATAACTATATAAATTAATAATTAACAATTATATATATATAATAATATCACATATAAGTACATAATATTTTTGTAATAATTTTAATTTTAGAGTGCATTATTTTATTCATACTATATATAAAAATTATTTGTCATCACAATAAGTTTAATTCACTCCACAAAATGACTTCTGATTAGCTATAATCAATTTTTGGAATAAATATATTCTATATGACAACATTATATGATTAAAATATTATAATAATTAATAATATATATATAGTGTTATATAAGATAGAAGCCCTATATACTGAGTAGTAATAATTAATACCAAAGAATTAGACTCAATAATTATAATATTTGTGTATGTGATATTCGGAAAAGAAGGGATATTAAAATAAATGGTTTATAAAAATAAAATCAATGTAGGCTACTAGTAATTGATATATTTAACGACGTGTGTTAAAATTAAAAATATTCTTTTTGAATGAAAATTTCGACAGCATCAATATATCCTTGATACATAATAAATTTCAAAATATAACTTTAATAGGTATTATGTTATATATATTCAATATGTATAGGATGAGACTTAAGTGTACGCCCGTGGCATGTCTGCCCATGTTATATATGACATATGAAATGAAGGTAAATTATTAGTATTTTACCCGAGTGTAGTAATGTTATATAGGTTTAAATAACTCACTGTGTAAAATATAACTTACTGGGTAGCTTTAATTACCCTTTCTAATATATGGTAAAACCAGATAAATGCATTCTCATTTATAGAATGGTGAAGAACAATATAGTATTTTAGAAATAATCTATATTATATATTTAGAAAGGTGAGACAATAGATTATGTGAGGATATTTGTGTTTCCGATAATGTGTTACAGCTTCACAACATCATAATAATTTACTTATCTTTTAATCTCACTGCTGTAGTTTATTGGTCTTTCCTTATTTTCTACAATAGAGACGATTATTTGGGCATGATCACTCTATAAAGATTTCTCTGACGCTTGATTCTAGATAATCAGAGTGTATGTACACTGATCTAAAACTCGTTCCTTATCAATAACTTATCGAAATTTGAGATACTTTTATTCTCATACACAACCCACGTCCAATCTTATTTACATTCAGCTAGCGTCGAGGAGATAGATACCTTTCATTAAATTCTTAGATAAGAGAATTCTAGTGTCAACCTGTGAAGAATGATGCATCGCACATGAGAAGTAATTGAAATCGACAAGTAATAAATTAACTGATTTCTAATATTTAAATTATAGTAATTATTAAATATTATTAACATTGTTTATTTAATAATGTGGAGAGAGCTACGAGGCACACTTCTTTCCGGGTAACGACAGAGTATCATGTTAATTAAATAAAACTAGATTAATTTCTTTTGTAAAAATCCTTGTCTGTAGAGAGCAAAAATTGTAAACTATATATATTTAAATAAATTGCACGATATTAAAACTCGTTAAATAGTTTTTCATTCTACGAACAGTCTCTTTTTTGTATTATTCTATACTATCTCATAGTACAGGAAATAAAACTGGAGCGAAGAACCCTAAACTTTTGTGTCGAAAGTTAGCCCTAAAGGGGAGAGACATCGAAAGCCCAAAATTGGAAGATTTAGTAAAAAGTAAGAAAGGGGATTTTATGGAAGTTGAAATGACAGTTGACTTGCCGATAAAGAAGCCTACACGTGATACTACAAAAGAATCGGAGAGGCTCTTAAATATGGAACCTAAATTTTATCTTCATACAGTAGACCACATGTTCCAAATAAAGTATTTTTCTCACCTATCTCTAAACGAACAACAATGTGAGGAGAATATGACCGTATACTGAGGAGGTTGTCTTAAGCTCACCGATCAGATTTAGCAAAAATAAAAACTTTATCAACAAAATATTACACACACGACACAATATATACTTCTGATAATATATCACTATAAACCTTGTAAGAAATATTACTAATTTAGGAAACCACGATTCAAAATTGTATTCATCGAAAGGCGACATCTTTACTTTAACATAATCACCAGAATCGAATGTTGAAGTGAAAGAGGGTTGAGTGGTTTTCCGCCCCCAACTGCTCTTGCTATAGATAAATTGTGGATTAGTCTTCCAATTAAGGTATAGATTGAATTCATATGCGCGCCTCTAATATCAATAATATAGAGGGAGTGGTTTGACAGGTTATGTCTTTACGGTGTCTAATTGAGAATTCGAGCCAGTATCGCTGGGTAGCTGTGGCATGAGATCCCTTTTCTCCATCAACCACCCCTAAGTTAAGCAAATATTACTTTCTTTATTTTATATGTATATATATAATAGTAACGGTGAACTCGCTTAACATATATTATATATAAGAATGACATTCTAAAATATCATATTTATTTGATTTCCGAATTAATCATTTAGTGTATATTGATTTTTATTATATTATGATGACTTACAGGATGAAAATAATCAATCTTTCCATAAATTAAATGATTCTTATTATATTTTTCCCTTTTGGTTTAAATATTTATGCATAACTTCCATTTTTCAAGGATATATAATTTTAATTTTTGGAATATATTCCTGTTTAAAATAATAATAATAATAATTGAAATTAGATCTAATCTATTTACTTGTAGACCTAATCCAGTAAATGAAAACTTACAGGCTAATGGAAAACTCAATATATTCCTTATACCAGTATAAGTACTAACTTTTAATAATTTTGCTCAAATTATAAACATATATTTTTAATTGTATTATTTACTTATATTATTAATAGAATAAATCTAAAAATATAAGTAATTATACAAATATATATAAATAATATGATCTGACTGTTGTCGAACTTGAATTTCCTGTTCTTACTTTTAATAATTTAATAAGTCTTTATATAATTATCTACTATCTCATTATATATTATTCGAAGGCTCGTATGATATGAATAATCTTCATGACTTCCTCTAAAGAAATTACTACACTCTTTCTACTGTATAATACACATTATTCATCAAAGCTCTACGCTTTGTACTATAATAACCCTTCCTTATATAATATAATAATACTTGAAATTAAGAATACGATCTAATTTTAATGAAGTACTTTCACATAATTAGAGTCCATACAAAATGTATATAAACATATGCACTATCTACGGATATTACAAATTATACTTTATCTAATACATTGTAACACGTTCTACTTCCACTATACAATAAACACATTAATAATTTATATCCTATGACTAATACATATGAGAGTTTTTGGCATAACTTTTGTATTAATCCTATTTATTAGATGACATATTCATGTTAATCAATACTGTCACTATATTCAATAATAAAAGTTGAGTAAACCTAATTCTAATATTTAATAATTTGTTAATTATAATAACTATATATAAATTTTATAATTATGGATGTATTATAATTATAAGGTAATATTTCATATTCATTATAATTCATATGGTTTTAAATCAATTATTCTTTGTAATTTGTCACTAGTGAGGAATAAATTTTAAAACCCTCAATCATCCTTCGACCATATAGGGAAATGTGTCTAATGCAGTAGATTTACTGTGGTGCTATATTTATAAAGTGCAAGGTTGTCTTGTGGTAGTCTATGCCTAAAATTTTCTGAATCCGAGAGAACTAACTTTCGAGATACGAACCGACGTGCCGTCCATAATCATACTGCATAGAGGGATTCCAATAGTTGAAATCATCTGCTCAATATACAATGCGCTGAATATATTATTTATATTATGATGATTAATAAATATAATTTATATTCGATTAATATAACTTTTGGTAAATCCAAATTCCATGTCAAATAACTGTGACTGTGAATTATATATCTGTATACCCAGAATATATTTAATTTTTACTTATTTATTAGATTAAAATATAATTATCTTATAAAGATTGGAAGTTTTAGTAACAGTCTAGATAGTAAACACTTAGTAATTTTATTAATGTAAATCTACTTTTTATTTGTGAAATAATCTATAAATAATAAATTCACGGACTAACCTAATATATATTCTTCTTTATAAACGGTTTTTCTTGTGAATGATAACATATTCCTCAAATAATACAAGTTATTATCTATTCTATAGAATTTTTTTTTCTCTTATATTTATCTATATAGTATTGAGTGAATATAAAACATGATACCATAATTTTGCCCAATCTTAATTATTATTAATATCTAAATATATAAATAAAATAATATTATTTCAATGTTAAATAATTTATATTAAATATTGTGCCAATAATAAATTAAATAATGTATAATCATAGAATAATAAATAATTGGTCAGGTTAATGAAATAATGGCAAAGTATATTTGATAAAATCATATGATAGCACAATAATGTTATTAATTAGTATTTACTAAGGTTTAAGAATAGGTACCGGCAAAGATACTGTATTTGCCAATTGTCTGGATAACCTGTAAATTAACTTACTATGTTTGTATTAAATAATATTAAAATCTATATATAATAATATATATAACAACTTTATAAAATTCATTCATATGAGTATATATTTCTAGTTATTATATCACTCACATCATAAATATGAATTATATAAATAATAATAAACTTCATATCAAAATTTCACCATTATAAAATATATTAAATTAATTATCATTAGATGTTTTTGGGTGAATAAGGATAATATAATTATGAATACCCTTGTACAATGAATAAATAATATAAATAATAATATATTTTTTTTCTATATTTAACGATATAATTAGACTAGCTTATCAAATAAACTTATTGTACATTATAGATATTGAGATATTGATAACTTGCAAATCCCTCTTTATTTTACTTTGGAGTGTATTAAAATAACTACCGTTCCATCATATTTAATATCAAATATGACACCAGACTAATAATATTAATTCATATACTTATTAATATAAATATAATTGTAACTAAAAGAAGTAACAATAAAAGAATATGCTACTTAATTCATAATATGGCACCATAATATTAATAAACTGTAGAATAGAGATCCACTTATACATACACTAATACCTATACTATTTGAAAAATTATATTATATGACTCCATCGTCAGTACACTCAAATATAATACCCTATCACAATTCATGTATCTAACTAAATATCTTTACATTATGAATATATGTTCCTCCCAACGTGGCACTCTATTCGCTGTTCGTCATTTTTCCTACTTTATGGTGTTTATAACATAAAAATATTCTAAATAATAAATATGTGTAATAATAATAATATAATATTTAATATCAATTGAATAAAATTAGTTTTATTTATTAATACTAATTAACTGTAACATAATACTTAATATATAAAAAATTAATCAATATATAATTATAAATATTATAAACAAAAAAATATTATAATAAAATAATTTTAATCATATTAAAAAAATATAATAATCATTTCTTTTATATATTAATAAATAATAATTAAGTAATAAATTGTAAATTAAATTAAATAAAGTAATAATAATAATAATAATAAAAATGATGATAATATATATAAATAATTAATAAGATAAAATTAATAATATTATAATATAAATAAATATATATATAAATATTAATAATAATAATAATTAACTATAATTAAATTAATATAATAATAATTTATAACTCTAATAAACTTAATAATAATAATTAATAATAATAATAATTAATAATATTATAATAATAAGAGGTTACTTGTTATTATCATTATCTCAAAAGATAAATAATATATATAATAATTATAATAAATTATATATATATATATAAATTAATAATAATAATTAATTAAATTAAAATAATAATATAATAATAATAATTAAATTATTAATATAAATATTATAATAATAAATTAATAATAATAATATATAATAATTATATAAATATATATAAATAATTATATATATATAAATTAATAAATTAATATAATAATTAAATATAATTATTAAATAAACTTTAATTAAACAATCCGAATATTTTAGTAAATGAAGATTCATTTAAAAAAAAATAAAAACATAATTGATAATAAATATATAATAATAATATAATAATTATATAATTCACATATTAATGACTCTTCGGCACGTTTTAGCAATTTAGTAAATAGAGTTAGAATAGTTGAATTATGTGAATCTTTATGAATCTATTAAATTTAATTAATTGTGTAAACAATATATTGTCGATGGGGGATATTAATACTAACGGAGCTGAAAAGGATTATAGATGAAATCGTAAGTAGAAAGGGGAATTTTTCGGTGACATCAATTTGATCATCATAAATACTCAATAAATAATATGAATAATAATAATAATATAATAAGAGAAAAAGATAAATAATAAATAATTATCATAATATACAATATGATACTCAGTGAATAATGCATATATCGAAAGATAGATAATAATAAGTCAGAACTATTCAAGCCAGTACATTAATAATAATTGGTATAATAATTAATTAAATATTAATATATAAATATTATATTGATATTTATTAAAATTTTCAGAATATTTCTTTCTTGAATATTCTAATTTTTTGTATTTAAATTATAATTTCAACTAATAATAATTTAACAATAAAATCATTCCTATAGGAGTCATTAATAATTTTTATATGGCATCCATCATCAGGTCCCGACCAGTTAAGACATAAAATAACAAATAACGATAATAACTATTTATAAATAGCTATAATATAAAATAATTTAATTAATACCTCTTTTATAATATTTAAAAATAAATCCAATGTTCAATCGTTAATAATAAATATAATTATTTTATTTCAAATTGATAATAGATTAGAATTACATAGATGAATCAACTACATTTCGAATGTTACACACTAAAACTAAAATAATACTTCCTCACACAATACACTGATAAAGATAAATAAAAGTTAAGATCACATAATAATAATAATTCCACATTAATGAATAATGCAGACTATCTTCATAGACTTTCGATACCATCAATACAATAATATAATAATAATATATAATAGGCAGTAATAATAATATTGTAATAATTATAATAATAATAATAATATAATAATAATAATAATAATAATAATAAACATATAATAATAATAATCCATAATCAAAGAATTAATATATAATATCCGACTCTCATACCTTCATTATCCACATCCATCATATAATTTAATTATAATTTGTATTAAAGTCCACATAAATAGATATATAACATCATATAATTCAGCTAATATAATAATATATAAATATAATAATATAATAATAATAATAATAATCGGAAATGAAAGGGGATATAATAGGTGAGTGTCCCGTAATTAGAATAAATGGAACCGTAGGATATATAATAGATTAATTAAATTAAATAAAATTAGGAGTAAATCAATAATAGATAACTAGTGGCACTCTAGCAGATGTCTAATAATTTGTGAGATAATAATAAGAGTAATTTACGATAGAATAATACCATTGGATTATAGTATCTTTCGAGAGATAAGAATGAATACGATGAATGTTGAAGTAATATGATAAAGTAGATAGACAATAGATCCGGTGTCGACGAGAAAGGATAAAAACTCAATTATAATAATAATAATAATAATAATAATAATAATAATAATAATTAATAATAATAATAATATTATAATAATAATATATAATAAATATATATAGTGATCAGAATTCAACGAAAATGGAGAGTAGTATATGGATCATAGCAAAAAAATTAAATGATCAAAACTAAAACTGCATGAAATACATAAATGGATATGATTTAATCGAACGATATTCTATCTATGGGGTTTATCAATATTAATAAAGCGCCGGGATTATAAATACAATATATTAAATGATAATAATAAAGATTTATGAAAAAACGCCTCTCCTATACGTATTGGAATGTGGATTGAACCTAATATAAGCATAATAACCTTTGAGGTGGTTTATAAGATAGCGTAAGAAATAATCGAGTTAGTGAAAATTTTGAAGAAGGCAATACAATCAATATGTAAGATAAATATAGGATGAGATAGAAGTTAAGAAATCTGTAGGACCTAATAATGTTAAATAAAGTATATTATAATAAATAAATAAATAAGAGAGAAAGAAGGAGTGAGTGTGTTGGTATATTTATGTATAAATCTTAGTGGTTACCCGACGAGATTTGGGTTTGAATGCTGTTAAGTGCCAAGAGATATATAGAGTTTAATTATTTAATATTTTATGGATGAATTAACGCTATCCAGTTTTGAAATTGAGGAGTGACGATAGTGCATGCTTTGTTGAGCAGAGATTTATCCATATAGGTAAGGAGATGCTTATAGCCTATGAGACTGCCATCTCCACAAGGGTTGGAGCTACTGTGTGTGTGAAATCCACTTGGTATTTAGAGCACCGTGCTAAAGCTATCATACGTAAATATATCTTTCTTTATTATAAAACATAAACTAATATACGGGATTGTGCGTGAACAATATGGAGTCAGTGGTTGTAAGCAGATAGTAGAAGTAGAGAGCACGTTAGTGCCTCCCCATTAGAGCCTACTGACATGGCAATACTTAGGGTGCTCTCCAATGGTCACATTTATTTGTCAGGACTTATTAAAGATGAAGTGTGCAACGTGCAATGTAGTACACTTTATAAATGTTGTGTGCACTATATAGAACTAGGTTATTGTGGAAAGGGGGCTCGACCTAACAGTCATAGTATTATATGTCGCTTTGGTCATGAGAGTCGAGTAGGCATTAAATGTGTTGTGAAGAATTTCTATTACAGCATATATAGAAGATACCTGATGTAACTTTTGACATATTACTGCAGCTACATATTCGTACTATGTTAAATTGCAGATTGAAGAGAGGGAATGCTGAGCAAAGAATGTGTATCTTATTCTAGATTATGAGAGATGAGTAACTAGAATTTAACTTTATTTTTTAAATAAATCCAATGTAAAGGTTTCATGAAGCTGTAGTAATGTGTTATTATATGGTTCTTTTGTGATATAATGAATAGGAATTATAATATAATCTATCTAATAATATATTTCTATAGGTATTATATAATACACTATTTTAAATAGTAATATCATTATAATACTCCCAATAACCAATATAAGATAATAACACTTCAGGAATATTAAGTAATATTATACTGAAAATAGAATAAAATTAGTAATAGAAAGTAAATATTAATTTATTTTCTTTCATGTATAGTTAAATATAGTTATTATAAATAGTGTTAATACGACTTTAAAACTAATGTTATTATTATAATATGACGATAAATCTAGAATTTAGTGAGCGCATTTATACTAATAATCTTAGTATTACTAAATGCCAAAATCAAGTTAATTTATAAAGGTTAAATTGAAACTAAGTGTGTGCAATATATACAAGATCTGGCTCACACATAATAATATAAATTTATTTCTATAATTGATTTTCCTATAGAACGATTTTGTGTGATCGTGTGGAGAATAAGATTTTGGCATAAAGGTCTATACTCTATGTATATATTAGGTATATTATTTGGCAGTCTTATATGGAATAAGCTTGCTCATGTTTGGATTTATATAGTGGATGACAATCGTCGGCGACAGTTATAACGCTGTTCAGAAAGCAACTGTGAAACCCAAGGTCTTCACAAGAATGTGACGGATCTAACCGACCCTCTTCTTTAACAAATTTAAAAGTACGTTGACCCCATTTAACCTAGTTTTGTTGGAGTGAGAAATGTTAGTCTTAAAGTATATTTCTTGTATAGCTGCGTGTGGGGGACGTGTGTGTGAAAAAGGAGAGTATAGAAATAAGTTGAAAAATACAGAAAGTAGAATCAATTTGGAGTTCAAAGAAGAAAGAATGTTAGTAAAAGTAGAAACACCAATAAACTTACCTTCAAAACTGTATTTAGCATTTTAAGTCTGAGTCGGAGGCGGAGTCGAATTATTATTGTTTGTTGGGAATATCTTCATCATTTGGAGGCATACAAGCAATAATATAAATGTAAATATTTACAGTGAAAACACCACAGGGGAGCACTGTGGTAAAAGTACCTGCCTATGCTAGCTAAAATATTTACTAAAAAATATTTGAAATTAGAAGGAGCGGGGTGAAGGTAGGTCACTTGAACCACAAAGATATATATGACGGCTAATCCAGACGCTGACCTATATTATACATATATATATATAAATTATATATATATAGTATATATATATATATATATTATATATATATATATATATATATATATATATATATATAGCGAAAAATATATAAAGAGAAATTCAAAGATAGCGAAATAAATTTAATTTACCGAAATAAATTTAAAAATATAACCTAATGTATTAAAATCCATTTGTTCAAGGTTACCTTTCGTTTATTCCCACCATTACTATCGCCTTCATTTTCTTTCTAACAACTCCAATTTCATTCTATTTCAATCCTTCAGCATCAATATGAAGCATTCTTCATTTATTTTTTGATATATTGCACAATGTTGCACAACATTTAAACAATTAGCTCACTGGGTCTACCCTCAGATGATTCAAACATGAGAACTTTTCCTTTAAAATACCAAATGCATTTTCAATCAAACGCCTTGTGCGTTTATGTGCATGGCTAAATCGTCTGTAAGCAATATCCTTTGGGTTATTGTACCTTGGGGGAATTAGCCATTGTTCAATGAGTAAGCTGAATCACCAAGGATTACAGCCCCTTCAGGATGTGACATCCAGCCATCTCCCATTCTTTGATACAAACTGTTGTTTCGCATAACACGAGAATCATGAACACTCCTTGGCCAGTTACCACTTATATAGTAGAATCTCATGTCAGGCGCACATACGGCCATACAGTTTATTGAGTGATTATGTCTATCAACAAAAGCAGGTTCATTATTCGCTGGAGCATATACTTTAATTAAAATACCATAAACAACACCACAAACCTGTCGAAATCCAGCTATGGCATGGAATCTATAAATGATGTCAGAAATATATCGTGGCCAACTTGCAAGTGTATCAAATAAAACTTCATTAATTGTATCTACAACTTTATGTTACACATCCACAGTAGCTACAGTAATTTTTGATACCCCATGCATATCTGCTATTCCACGATATTGGTTTCCATTCCCAATCCAGTGTAATCCGATTTTCAAATTTTGCTCAGGTGATAAACTGTAAAATCAATTAGTTTTATTTTCAATAATTCTGCCAATTTCAGTCAAAACATTCTGAAATTGTACTCTATTTAACCTAAATGTTTCCTTAAACTGAAGGCCATTAATTTCTTCAAAATTGTTTCTTTGCAAATAATTGCATGGTTTTAAATCGGCTCATTGGGAAGCTTATGAATAATAAGGCATCATCTCATATTTACAAAATTAAGCTATAGTTATTCACAATAAAATAAAAGTTTTATAGTAAATACACGTGGAAAAAATTTCTTTCCACGTTCTTAGAATTGTAAAATATGTTAACAATTTTCATATTTCAATGTCTTTTCTGGAACACAACTTATAAGTTTAAATACAAGGTGTTGCAGAACGATTGATAATTTTGAGAGTTTAAAAAAATGAAATGGGAGTACATAGAGATGGCATGTTATATACTCGAGGTTGGCAGTTCTTACCATTTATTTAATCCTTAAGTTCTGAAAATAATGTCCTCAGGAGGCCCCCCCCATTATTAGCAACACACTAATGGA
>JABUQX010086442.1:0-2500 GCA_015478945.1 Trachelipus rathkii
GGTAATAACTACGATTCGAATCAGGTGGGTGTTTAACCGTTTTCGCATTTATCATTGAAAACGCTTTCGCGTTTTCGTGCGCCGCTTCAATAGAGAGGTGATGAATGTATTTATAAAGTGTAAATTTGATTTCGTTTGCTTTAACTGAAAAAGATGGAATGGAAGTGGTAAAGATGAGTGGTTTTGGGTGAAATGTGTGTGTGTGCTGGAGTAAAGAGGCATGAAAGGTGGAGAGAAGGAGGTGCGTATCTGATGAGTGACTTGTGCTACATAGATATAGTGGATTTTATTTGTATGAGTACTAGAATACTAATGAATAAATTTAAGCTTGAGAATGTCAAGATATGCGTGGTTGTAACATGGTCCATCTGAGGGTGATGTTGAGGAGGCGTGACTTTGTGGGATAATCTGAATGATGTTTTGGATGGCGTGAGTATGGGACTCAGATTGAATGAGTTGGGCGACTTATATGGTTGGAAAGGTGATCTAAAAAGGAATGATAAAACAGGTGCATTTGGGATTGCCGGAGAAAATGAGAATGGTTTCGAAGTGAACGATTTCTGGAATGAGAGAGGCTTGTGTGTAAGTAATACTTTCTTCGAGCACAAGAGAATTCACAAGTCTACTACAGTTGGTGTAGGTAGATATGGTATCGAAGCAAAAGATATAATTGATTTTGTGTTGCTGAAGAAGATATTTAAGTTTGTGATGGATGTCAAATCAGTGAATAAGTTGGTGATGCAAATATCAAATCATTATGTTGTTTTATGTAAGATTAAGTTAGTGGGGATATGATTGGAGAGGAAAGAGATAACAAAGGAAGTGGGGAGAATTAAAAATGAGGAGTTAAGTGATCAAGGTGATAAATCTGGACGAAAAATAAAGGAAGCCTTTGTTAGTAGTACAAGGTATGTGTATGTGCTAAAGTAGGAAGCAAAATTGTCAATAGTCAGTGGTGGAATGAAGAGGTGATGCAAGCGGTTAAAAGTATAAAAAGAGAAGTGGTTGAAATTGTTAAAAGTCAGTGATGAGGTCTCATAAGAAAGGTAGGTATATGGAAGTATATGGTGAGGTAAAAAAGGAAGACTAAAAGTTGCATACGAAGGAAGAAAATAGAGGTATATGAACAGTTTGGATGGAGGATGAATAGAGACTTACAAGGGAATAGGAAGTTCTTTTGAAAGGAAATAAGGAAGTTTAAGAATGGGAGTAAGGGGGAATCATCATAGAATAATGAATAGGGATGATACTTTCGTGACTGATAAAATGGATGTCAGGAGAGTGTGGAGAGAGCACTTTGAAAATCTGCCTAATATTGGCAGAGATGAAAATGTGATAGTGAATGTGTGTGGGTTTGATGATGTAAGAAGAAATAAGAATTTTGGGGAGGACGTAATAGGTAGAGTGTGAATGTCGAAGAATGATAAATCCACAGATATAGATGAAATTGCTAGTGAAATGATCAAGAATGGGGAAAGATTGGGAATGACTGGATATGGAAGTTGTGTAGCAAAGGATTTGTGGGGGGTATAGTTCGGAATTATTGGTGGGGAGAAGTAATAGCATGCCCTTATATAAGGCTATGGTAGATAAGGGAAAATGTAAGAACTATAGATGAATTAGTTTATTGAGTATTATAGGGAAGATATTTGCTGATATTTTGGTCGAAAGAGTGCGTCGAGTGACTGAGGGAATGATTGGAGAAGAACAAAGTGCATTTAGAAGTGGTAGAGGATGTGAATTAAACAAATAATCGAGAAAATGAGAAAGAAGAAGAATAAATTGTATTTAGGTTTTATGGACTTGCAAAAGGCGTATGACAGGATTAATAGAAAAACTCTGTGGAAGATATTAGTGATCTATGGTGTTGGTAGTAGGCTTCTGAATGGAATCAAAGGTATGTATGTAGATAATGAAGCGTATGTATGAATAAATGTTGCAAAATGAATGGTTTAATATTAATAGTGGAGTGGTGCAGGAATGTGTTGTTTCCTTGGTTATTTAATATTTATATGGATAGGTGATGGAATTATTAGATGTAGAGGGTGGTAGGGGAAGGTGTTAAGCTGATGGAGAATGCAAGAGAGTGGAGGATGCCCTGCTTATTGTACGGTGATGATTTATTTTTGTGTGGGCAACGTTTGAGTGGGCAGATGATGAAGATGATGATGATGATGATGATGATGATGATGATGATGATGATGATGAGATATATATATATATATATATATATATATATATATATATATATATATATATATATATATATATATATATATATATATATATATATATATATATATATATATATATATATATATATATATATATATATATATATATATATATATATATATATGTGTGTGTGTGTGTGTGTGTATTATGTCCCAAAAGTAAGTGTACTGATGTCGTATTTAATTACCGTATGGATTGGACTTACCTAAAATTGCAAGTTATCTCCTTCGAAGTATGACCCTTGGGTGGTTACACAGCTGGCCCA
>JABUQX010086442.1:10000-12500 GCA_015478945.1 Trachelipus rathkii
CATGCATGTAACTAAAAAACTAGAACAGCTACATGAAAATAAAAAACATTTTTTTAACCAGACATTTTTTATGAATGAAATAAAAAAATAAAAAATAAAAAAATAACGCTTTTAAAAAAATTAATATTTAAAAAAAAAAAAGAATGTACGATAAGTATCGTTTATGAGAGGTAGAAAAAGTTTACGATAAGTTTCGTTTTTGAGAGATTTACTAACAAACTAAAAAACTAGAACAGGTACATGAAAATAAATAACATTTTTTTAACAGGAGACATTTTTATGGCTGAAAAAAAAAAAAAAAAAAAAAAAAAAAAAACGCTTTTAAAAAATTTGATATTTAAAAAAAAAAAAAAGGGTATGATAAGTATCGTTTTTGAGAGGTAGAAAAAGTGTACGATAAGTTTCGTTTTTGAGAGATATTAAAATTACTTTCCTATCAGTAGTAGTTCAAAACGTAGTGATGCTGTTAAAGAACTTATTGTCATTAATAAGTAATAAGCATGAATTGTTGGGTTATTTACAATTTTGTGGCCTATTATTAAGTGAAAAAAAGTGTAATAAGTGCAAAAGAAAATATATAAATTTTTGATTTTAGCAAGTAATTTCATCGGAGAAACTTTTAAAAAAAATTATTTTATTCTAATATTTATTAATAACACCTTAAATTATTAGTAAAATCTTACACCTGGCATTGACGCTTTGATACCTGCATTGTACGCTTTGATTGACCTTCAAACCAGCATTACTTCGCGAAAGCAAAAAGGTGCCAAATGCATCAAATTAATTAACTTTTATCTTATATCGTTTTTTATTATATAGTTATATATTAAATAAAAAAATGTATTTCATGCGAGCAATTTCATGGGTGCAACTTTAAAAAGAAAAAACACAATTTTTTATCAAATATTTAATTAAAGCACCTTAAATTATTAGAACCTCTTATGGCTCTGGCAGCGGTCATTCATGATAGGGGTTCTTTATTTCTCCTGCAACATACGAAGGGATCTGTCCACAATCTGTCTCAGTAATGTTGCTTTTATGATTGCAATAAATTAATTAACTTTTATCTTATATCGCTTTTTTATATTATATACATTTATATATTTAATAAATAATTAACTTTACATAAAAAAATGTATTTTATTCTAATATTTATTAATAACAATTTAAATATTAGTATTTTATTACTTAAAAAAAAAATCTTATGCCTGGCAAGGTATCAGTCTCAGTAATGTTGCGAAATTGCAATTATTATTATTTATTGATAGTTTCTTAATATATTTTCTTAAATAATTGATTTTATCTCTTATATCGTTTTTTAAATATATAATTTAATAAATAATAATTTTACCTTATATAGTACGTTTTGCATCTTCGTTTGCATATTGAATTTTGTTTTTATTTTCTATAGAGTTTGTTTATTATTTTTTTTTTCCCCAATATACGTAGAACAGGTAAGAATGCAATAGCCCTCATCTTTTATTCCCAGTTTTTTGGCAAAAGTTTCTTTTTTATCTACAAATAAAATTAACTACTATATATATATATTAATATATATATATATATATATATATTATATTATATATATATATATATATTATAATATATATATAATATATATAGATATATGATATATATATATATTATATATATATATCTATAATTATATATGCTCATCCTCTAGAAGAGCCACAATCCAATCCTCAAAAACTACAATCAGCTCCAGGGAAAACCGGAAACATTGTTGGAATTCTGGTTAAAATTTTTAGTGCGGAAAACTTGTAAAAATAAAACAAAAAAAAATCATATCTCAAAAACTACAATAACTACAGGGAAAACGGAATACATTTTTGGAAATCCTTGTGAAATTTTAGTTAGGAAATGTAAAAAAAAATTAAACTTGGCTATTTTTATGGGGAGCTTCGAAGCCGGCGGGGGACAGAGTAATATAATATATATATATATATTACATATATATATATATATATATATTATTTATATATATAATATATATATATAAATAATATATATATATATATCATTATTTTAATTTTGTAAATGGTATTACACGGCTAATGTAGGGGGCTTCCGAGCCGACGGGGAAACAGGGGGGGACGTTTTCCATACCCCGTAGGGGAGGGGCGGAGGAACCCCCGCGACACCCAAATACCAAGAGCGGGGGTTCCGGAGACCCTCCCCGGAGGGGGGGAAATAGTCCTACCCCGTAGTTCCCCGGAAGGCCGAGAGACCCCGACTCCTGCCATCGTGCGGTATACCCTTGGGGTATTCTGTTTAGTTAAAAAAAAATATACTAGAAAGTCTTTATTTTAACGAGTATCGTATAATATATATATATATATATATATATATATATATATATATATATATATATATATATATATATATATATATATATATATATATATATATATATATATATATATATATATATAACCCAACAATTCATGCTTATTACTTATTAATGACAATAAGTTCTTTA
>JABUQX010086442.1:15000-17500 GCA_015478945.1 Trachelipus rathkii
GTCCTTCTTCTCTTAAATACCCACTTCGCTCTATCGGTAAATCTGACACAACCTTATATCTCTTAATTTTTAATACTTTCTCTCAAACAGCTCCATCCTGCCCTACTTCGTTTTTTCTGGCACTTTGATCGGGCCGATTGGGGGGCCTTGGGTTGCTTCTACGCTAACTATAATTGGAATGACTGCTTTGTCTCTGGTGACGCTTCGACTTCTGCCACTAAGGTGGGAGCTGTAATCGTTGATGGTATGAGCAGGTGTTCATTCCTTCTTCGACTAAATCTTTCTCTCCTCATAATCCATGGTTCGATCGTTCTTGTTCTCTGGGCCATTCAGGCTAAAGACAGTGCGTATCGGGAGTGGAAAAATTCCTCGTTCTCCTATCACTCTGTCTAATTTTCACATTCTGCAAGAAATCGTTGCAGGGATACTCTTCGACGAGCAAAGCGGCTTTCATTCATCAAACGAAGTGCGCTAACCTCCTTGGTTCTCCTACTGACAATCTTTTCTGGCCTCTTTGCCAAAAACAACTTCTCTAACAACTTCTGTAAATCTGTCCTTCCTCCTCTTATTCGCTTGATGGTTCTGTTGCTAATTTCTCCAACTGAAAAGGCCAATCTCTTCGCCTCCTAATTTTCCTCTAACTCAACTTGGACGATTTCCCTGGCATCCTCATCCCTCCTCCTTCTCTCTCAGGTTGTCCTATGCTTTGCCTGTGATTACATTCGATCGGGTTCATGGGCTCCTGAAATCTACGAACGTTTTAAAGGAAGGCGGTTGGCCCGAATGGCATTCCTTCCCCGAGTTTTGAGGGAGTGGGCTTCCGTGCTGATCCCGCCCCTCGTTCAACTATATTCTCTATGTCTCAAATACTAACACTTTCCCTCAGTGGTGGAAGCACGCACATGTCCAACCTATTCGAAAAAAGGACGCCGCTCTGATCCTTCTAACTATCGCCCTATAGCTCTTACTTGTATTCTCTCTAAGAATCTTCGTGAAACTCCTTCTCAAGCTCTCATTTTCTTAGATCATCTTTAAGTCTCATGTGTCTTAACTGTTCTACTTTTCTGCGTACGCCAGGTATCGGGCTTTCGGCGCTCGTCATGCGTCTACTGGCGATATCTTTCCTATCTTACTGATTTATGGTTTTTCCGCCCTTAGGGACCTACGGGGAGACTTGCGTGGTGGCGCTGACATATCCAAGCATTTGACCGGGTATGGCATGCGTCACTGCCCCTCCAAAACTCCCCTCCTTTGGGTTTCCTCCTCTCTCTTTGCTTACTTATGTCTAAGTTTTTCTTTCAAATCGCTCAATATCTGCTGTTGTTGAATGGGGCGACTTCTATCTTCCTTTTCTGTTCAATTAGGTGGTGTTCCTGCAGGGTTCCTGTCTTATCTCCTACTTTAATTCCTACTTTTCATTAATGATTTCTCACTCTGCACATACTACTCTATATCACTCATTGCCGATGACTCGACCTTCATTCTTGCAACTCATTTAATTCTGCTCCTTCTTGTTTACTTCTAGAATTGCCCTCTCGTCTTAATCTTCCGATTCATATTCATCGCTGATCACTGGCATAGAATTTCCGGGTGGGGCCGTCTGAACCTTGTGAAATTCCATTCTTTAAAAACTCACCCACTTCTACAAATCTCCCTCTCTAAGAAACCTTCCAACTTTCCTATCTCTTATCGACGGTTTCCTCGTCTCTCCTGTGACAATAATAAACATCCTTGCCTTAACATAAACAATAAAATGTCTTGGAAACCTCACATCAACAACGGTTGCTAGGGCGCCTCCAAGAAAACTGGGAGTTCTGTTTAAAGACTGCGAGACTTTTTTTCCCTCTTCTCAGTTGTCCCAGACTATACACAGGGCCCTCATACGCCCTGTAATGGAGTACTGCTCTCAACTATCTTGGGGGAGCTCTGGTTTCACCGGCTTTTGGATAGGGGTCGAGTCAAAGGCCAAAAAGGCTTATAACTGTCGCTGGTACTTTCCAAAGTTTCCCTTGACCCTCTATCTTTGCGGCCCGCGTGATGTTGGTGCCTTATCTCTTTTCTATAGAGGTACCGCGGCGGCAGGTGCTCGAGGGAGCTTATCATTCGCGTACCTCCACCTTTACGTCGCCCTCGTAGAACTAGGGGTGCCTGTGTCTGCACATGAGTTTTGGTGTTGATGTAGGTACCTCCAGGCTAGTTCGCTGCAGTGGTTCCTTCTTTCCTTCCACCTCTGTTCTGTGGAATTCTCTCCAATCTTCTGTGTTTCTGCTGAATTTAATCTGCCCCCACCATTTAAAGCCTGCCTCTGTGCTCATCTGCGTAATTTAATTTAGTTGTTTACTTCTGAGGCTGTAACACCCCCTCCTTGAATAGGGCTCCTGCCCGTGAGTGGTGGTGAACACACTGTAAAAAAAAAAAAAAACAAAAAATATATATATTATATATATATATCTATATATATATATATAATATCTATATATATTATATATATATATACTAT
>JABUQX010086443.1:7500-11022 GCA_015478945.1 Trachelipus rathkii
TGTGAGCATAAAATCAGATTTCTACTGAACCCTGAAAAGAGATTGTATGCAACGTACAAATGCACAATCATTATATGGAAGTTTCAAAAGGAAAATAAATATTTTTAAAACAGGCATGGAAATTCACAAAATGATCGGTGTGTATAGACATTTTCATTTCTTGACGTAATATCAAATTTTCAGCAAATTATGTACTTCTTTCATGCACAAAATACCATGATCATAAACAATTTGAGACGGCTAAAATACTCTAAACATTTTAAAAAAATTTTTTTAAAATAAAACAACAGCGATATATATATATTATATATATATATATAATATATATATATAATATATAATATATATATATATATATATATATATATTATATATATATATATAATATAGTATATATTATATATATATATATATATATTAAAGTGGTTCAAAAAAATCAAAGTTTCAAATTTTTATTCTCGCAATGAGTATTCTTGTTCTCTTTTCACTATAAAAACTTCATTCCAAGTATTGGTCATCTATTAGGAAGTTTTGAAGTGGCGCAAATTGTCAATTAAGGTACCTGCAAATTAGTCAAAAAAGACTTTAGCGCGAAAAAACAATTTTTCGTATATACTGTTAATATAATAGATAATATATATATTAATAATATAATATATATAATATATATAATATAATATATAATATATATATATACTATATATAGTATGAAACAGATATTATATATATATATATATATATTCTTAAAAATTTAAAAAAAATTCAATCCTCCTAAACCTAAAGGGTTCTCTCAACAGTAAGCAGACCATGTAAATTTGACCGAAAGAAAAGATACTTTTGTCCTTGGGACCGCTATTCATAGTTTTGGTCACAATGTCAATGAAGTCACTCTCTCTAGGAGCTCTATAACAACAGATATAGATAACAAAATGAGGAAAATATTGCTTTAAAAGGTAAAATATATTTCAACTTAAAATATCCACGTTGTTTTTCATTGGGACTCTAAAATTCCCCTTGTTCACTTGGAAAAAATATAGATCGTATTGCTATAATTGCTACAAGAAACGGAAATTTTTTTTGGTGTGCCTGCCAAAAATTGCTGCATCAACAGGTAAAGAGCAATTTGACATTGGATTCAAACGTTACACAAATGGATCTGACAATTTTAATTCAATGAATTTGCTTCGAAACTACATTATCAAATAGGATTATTTAAAGGAGTCTCAATTGAATTACAAAAATATTTAGGTAGAAATTTAATCTGGATCGCTTATAGACATCACATATATAAAATAATATTAAGGAAAGTTTTTAATGGTACAATGGGAATAACATCTGGCATTGAAGTCTCTCTTTTTAAAAGAATTAAATCTAATTGTGGAAATATAGATCAAGAAAGTTTTAAAACTGCTCTGGAAGATCAAGTCTTCACACTATGTCTACAAACCACAGTGAAAAAACGAAAAATATCTGCATGTGATTAATGAAGGATGCCAATGTGACGTCTATATGGAACTTTTGCAACTGTCTCGTTTTAAGGAAGCATTTTAGCGACCTTTAAATTCTGTGCTTCTGAGGCTTTTCACCGTGCTCGTCGGATGGAAAAACCATTATAATATATATTATATATATATAATATATATATTATATATATCATATATATCATATAATATAATATATATATATATATATATATATTATATTAATATATATGTAATAATATATTATAATATAATATAAATATATATATATATATATATATATAATATATATAGAATAATATATAGTATATATATACTATATAATATATATATATATATATTATATATATATATATACATAATATATATATCTATATATATATATATATATATATATATATTATATATATTAATAATAAAATAATATATTATATATGATTATATATTTATATATATATATATTATATATATATATATATATAAAGTATAATATATAATATATATTTTATTATAATATATAATATAATATATATATATATTATATACATACTATATATATTTATAATTAATAATTATATAATATGTATATATATATAATATATATATTATATATATATATAATATATTATATAATATTATTATATTATCTGAAATTTCTTGAGTTACTGGTCAGCTTATTAACTGACCCCTAAACAAGTAAATTACAGTACATGAAAAGGAAAGAATCTAATCAACCTGTCTTTTCATTGCAATATACTGCTATTAACCATAGAATTACGGTGGCTGTGCCTAAACCACGCCATTTTTTGTACTTGATTACCAAGTAAGTTTATTTCAGTAAACAGCTTGCTCGTATTTTAGAGACAATGGGGATGTTGATTTGAACATCACTCTAGCTTATCAGTGTATTTTGCCTTTGGGGTGTGCAACCTCTCTTTGGTATTAATGAAGATGTGATATTAATATAGATTATAATATATAATATATATATATATATATAAGTATATAATATTATATATATATATATATATATATATATATGTATATATATATATAGAGTCTAATTATATAATATATATATATATGTGGGGTGGTTTGTGTGTGTGTTGGCGGAGTATTTTTTCTCTGTTGTTTAGAATTTGGTTAATAATAAAATAATTAATAATAATAATAATAATAATAATAATAAATAAATATAATAATAATAATAATAAAATAATAATATAATATAATATAATAAATAATAATAAATAATAATTAATATAATAAAAATAATAATAATAATATATAATAATAATATAATATAATAATATAATATAAAATTGGGTCGATAGCCCCCATATATCGATGAAGACCTTGAGTTTGTTCTCAATAGAACAGGTGGTTTGAGCTTTGACTCAGCTGATAGTGAGCGTTCAGATGAGGTGGAATGCAAGTTCTCTATGATAAGGAAGAAGATAATGATTATGTCCAACATCTATCACCCAGTGATGAGAGTGATTATCGAAGATGCGCCATCTGCATCTACTCAACGCTGACAACCCAGAAAAGGAGAACTTCGAAGTTAATACGAATAAGGAGCATCTCTTACTACTGCTGCCAGACCGGCTTCAGCTTTCCCTTCTGCTACTTCTCCTACCAGTCCAATCTAGCTTCCCCTTCGAATTCCAGTTTTGCTTCAGCTGCCTCTCCTACCACTCCTTCTACTGCTGTCAGTTCTGTTTCCTTTTCTCTTTTTGATTCTGTCCTTCTGCTTTTAATACCCTCCTTGCTCAAAATTGATCATATTGCAGAAAAGAATTTCCAAATTTAAATGGTTACAATATTTTTCGATTTTTGATGTGCATTTCAAAGTTTGAAAAAATAGAGCGATATCCTAACAAATAAATATAATATTAAAATTCATACCCTTAATAATTTTATATATATAATATATATATATATATATAATATATATCTAATATATTATATATATATATATATATATTATATATATTTATATAATATATATAATATATATATATGTCTGTTATATATATAT
>JABUQX010086444.1:5000-30000 GCA_015478945.1 Trachelipus rathkii
GAGGACGTAAGAAAAATTACTTGAGAATACTTGTTAAAATATTTTCAACTTTTTTCTATATTCTCTTATATATTACATTTTATTAAGTTATTTGTGTGATAACATGTATTTAACATTACTTATTAGATTATTACATATATTTAACTTACTCTTAGCGTGATTAAGTCTCAGCACTACATTTATTAGCATTGATATAACTTGTCGTTACGTGCCAGATCTTCAGAGATCGTGTCGAGCGATCTGCTCTGAACTTTATGAGCACTGGATGTTTATTCTAGATATTGAGATGCTCTATTTATCGACTTGATCGGAAGCGCCATAGTCGTGACCTATCTGTATTTCTCCTTGTATTGGTGCGAGCACGGTGCGCTTATTGTCAGCGTACTCTTATCTACATCCTTTATACATATTGTCGGCTGCTTCACCTTTTGATATTATATATTTATTACATATTTTTTACATTTATATTATAAGTCACTGATTTAACGTATATCACATATTTACTCACTTTATAAAGTGCAAGTCTTGGATTGTCGACTTTGTTTATTAATTATTTTCCTATTCTCATCAAAGTTTTATTTATCTCAATACTATTCTAAGCCGTATTATTAATATACTGATGCTATATTAGTTATTACATTTATCATTGTTATACTTATTCGCATTGATTTATACTATTTTTCATTTTAACTGAGTTATACTATATTTACATTTATACATATTTTATATTATGTTAAATTGTTTATATATTTAATATATTACTTTGAACATTAATATAGTAGCATATTCACATTTTAAATCTTCATGAATAATATAAACAAAATCAGTAATATACTTCATTCTACTATTGAGTAAAAAATCTATTCCGCCTTTACTTTTATTACATTTTTAACATTTACATTTTAAATTTATATTGCCTTTTAATACATTTTACATATTATATATCATGAAAATCTTTTTGATTGGTTTTGTAGCATTGATTTATCATTAGCATTTTTATTACAATTTTACTATTTTTACTGTTTACTTTTTACATTAACATGACTTTTTACCCTTAAATTTACCTCTCTTTCATTATTTTTTAATTTACATTATTTACTATTTTAACATTTACATTTTACATATTATTACATCTACATATTTTATACTTTTATACTTTTATTACTTTTTAATACATATTTTACAATTTTTACTTATTTTTACATTTTTACAATTTTAATATTCATTTTTAACTGACTATTAATACTTATTTTATATACTTATATTTTTTACATTTTACATATACTTCTTTTATAACTTTTTTGTATTTTTTAATATATATATTTTTTTTAACCATCGTCTTCACAGAGATGGATTACCAGACACATTCTCTTATTTAATAAAGTGCCTAGTTCTTTGTACGTAATTGGGTTATAATATTTCTATTCTCACAAATAAGTTTTTCCATATATTTCTAAGGTCTCGTTTACACTGATGCTTAAGTTGTGAATAATTATAACTATATATATTTAACATATTGATAGTCCTTTATCAATTTATATTACTTTTTATTCCCTTTCTTTGAAATCTTACGTTTATTAGCCATTTATACTATTTTATTCATTCTTTATATATACTTTTTTTTAACTTTTTTATACATTTTACTTTTATAATCATTATACTTTTACATTTCATATACTTCAAAGTTTTAACTTTAATTTATCATTTTTTACATTTGTTTTGACTCTTATTTTAACTTTTACTTATTATTTCATTTTATATATACAATATATTATACATATTATTAAACTTTTATGCTTATTTTAGCATTTTTACACTATTTACAATGTATTTATACTATATTATATACTTTTTACTTTTTACTTTTCACATATGAATCAATTTTACTTTTATTACTAATATAATATTTACATTTTAATTAACAAATATTATAACATTTTTAAACATTTTAATTAATACTTATTTTATATATATACTTCTACTCATTTACTTTTTACTTTTTGCTTGTTTATTTTTCACTTTTTTTCCCCATTAATATTTTACATTTCATATTTTACATTTTACATTTTACATTTACATTTTTACATTGAACATTTTACCACACTTTTTATCTCATTTACAACTGCGACGTTATATAAATCTGCATTATTTTAATATTAACATATTTATTACATATAAAATAACTTTATTTACATTTTATTACATTAGTCTCTCTCACACTAATTATTGCACTTATTCTCACGATTATATATTATAGGTAGTTCATTTCATTCTCTTATAATAAGATGAGCTATTTACCTTAGGGACTATTCAGACAGATATTAACACTTAATACTAATTCTTCACACAAAGTTCATCCAATTCATTTTATATTAGCTACGCTTATAATTAAATAATTAAGATTCATCTATTATTAATTATACAATATAAATGGTTCTTTCTTTATTTACATCTAATTGCCATTAATATGGAGTTCTATTACATTTTATACATTTTCCATTGTAGTTCCATATTTTTTATTCACTTTTCTCTTAGATTCATTACATTTTATACATTTTCTAACTTTTTACTTTATCAAAATTATTCGCATTGTTTTATCTTTTTCTTCTTATTAGACTAATTTACATTATTTTTAATACTTTATTTGCTTATAATAACATTATCATTTATATTTTAACTTTTTACATTTCTAAAAAACACATTTCACAATTCTATATCGCATTTTACATTTCATATAATATCATTTAAGATTTTACATTATTTTACTTTTTTCCTATAGAGTTGCATTACATTTTATACTTTTTACATATTTTATTTACTTTAACATTTTACATTTTATAATCTTATCATTTTACCGATTTTACTTTGCTTCTTATGATACCCCATATCTTTTCATTTTTATGCCATTTAACCAATTTACTTTTTACCTCTTAATAACTTTTCACATTTTTACTATTTTCACATTTTTAGATAAAGGTTGAGTTCCAAAATTCTTCTTTAATAAAGTGGCAGTCTTGGAGGCTTGTCGACTTGTTAACTTTCCTATTCTCACAAAGTTTCTCACAATCTTTTCTGAGCAGTTTAACTCATGCAAACAAGTTATTACACTATAACATTGTTTCTTCACAATTTTACATTATCAACATTATACAATTCACATTTTATATATTTGCATATTTTCCTTTTACATTTTATCTATTTTACTTTTTACTTTTTACTTTTTACTTTTTACTTTTTTCTTTATTACTTTCTCACATTATAACATTTCTTTTTTACTTTTTAACTTTTACATTTTACATTTTCATTTTACATTATTACTTTTTACTTTTTACTTTTTACTTTTTTACTCAATTTACATTTTTACATTTTACATTTTACTTTACATTTTACTTTTTCATTTTTTACTTTTTACTTTTAACTTTTCTCGATCTAGCCACTCTATTTAATTTTTAATCATTTTTATTTTTAGCTTTTTGCTTTTTGCATTTTACATTTTACATTTTATACATTTTACATTTTACTTTTATTAACTTTTTACTTATTTACTTTTTTACATTTTTACATTTCAACATTATTTACATTTTAAAATTAACATTTTAATTTTAAATTTTTTACTATTTACATTTACATTTTACTCTTTACTATGTTATATTTTTGTACTTTATTAACATTTATAATTAGGATGTTCAGATGCATCTCTTTTTTTATCACGTGCAGTCTTGGACTTTCGGACTTGTTACACATATTTCGCGATATCTCTCGTACAAAGTTTTTTCGCACATCTTTCTAGCCGTTTAACGATGCATTAGTTATTACAATATAGTTGTTCTTTTTAATTTTTACTTTTTACATTTTACTTTTTACATTTTACATTTACATTTTACTTTTTACTTTTTACTTTTTACTTTTTACTTTTAACACTACATTTTACATTTTACTTTTTAAATTTTACATTTTACTTTTTACTTTTTACTTTTTACTTTTTACATTTTTACATTTTACATTTTAACAATTTTACATTTTTACATTTTTACATTTTACATATTTTACTTTTTACTTTTTACTTTTTAACTTTTCACATTTTACTTTTTATCTTTTAACTTTTTATACCATTTTACATTTTACATTTTACATTTTACATTTTATATTTTATTTTTACTTTTTACTTTTTTCTTTTTACTTTTTACTTTTTACATTTAACATTTTACATTTTACATTTTACATTTTACATTTTACATTTTACATTTTACTTTTTACATTTTACAGTTTACATTTTACATTTTACATTCTACTTTTTACATTTTACATTTTATTTTTTACTTTTACTTTTTACATTTATATTTGGGTGGTTCTGCACATTCTCTTTAATAAAGTGCAGTCTTGGGTTTATCGACTTGTTAACTTTCCTATTCTCACAAAGTTTTCTCCATCTTTTCTAGCCGTTTAACTGATGCATCAGTTATTACAATATACAGTATTGTCTTCTTTCGTTGTCATTTTACATTTTTACATTTTACATTTTTACATTTTATATTTTACATTTTACATTTTACATTTTACATTTTACATTTTACATTTTACTTTTTATTTTTACTTTTTACTTTTTACTTTTTACTTTTTACTTTTTACTTTTTACTTTTACTTTTACATTTATATTTACTTTTTACTTTTTACATTTTACATTTTACATTTTACATTTTACATTTTACATTTTACTTTTTACTTTTTACATTTACATTTTACATTTTACATTTTACATTTTACATTTTACATTTTAGCATTTTACTTTTTAACTTTTACTCTTTTACTTGTTGACATTATTTACATTTCACATTTTAGCTTTTTAACTCTTTACTTTATTTACTTTTTACTTTTGTAACAATTCATACTTCTTAGGTGGTTTCCGCACATTCTCTTAAATAAAGTGGCAGTCTTGGGCTTTGTCGACTGAATTAACATTCCTATTCTCACAAAGTTTCTCCCTAAGTCTATCTAGCCGTTTAAACTTGATGCACTACAGTTATTACAATATAACATTCCTTTGTTCTTCTCAATTTAGCACATTTTACAGTTTCACCATTTTACATTTTATATTTTAACATTTTACATTTTACACTTATTACTTTTTACTTTTTACTATTTTTAACTTTTTACTTTTTACTTTTGACTTTTTACTTACTCTCAATTACATTTTAACATTTTAATTTTTTATACTTTTTACTTTTTACATTTTTTATTTTTACATTTACATTTTTACTTTTACTTTTACTTTTTACTTTTTACATTTTACATTATACTTTTTACATTTTTACATTTTTCATTTTATTTTTTCACTTTTTAACTATTTAATTTTTTACTTTTTTTACTTTTTACTTTTACATTTTACATTTTACTTTTTACATTTTACTTTTTACATTTTACATTTTACATTTTACATTTTACTTTTTACTTTTTACTTTTTACTTTTTACATTTTACATTTTACATTTTACATTTTACTTTTTAACTTTTTACTTTTTACCTTTTACATTTTACTCTTTACTTTTTATTTTACTTTTTACATTTATATTTGGGTGGTTCCGCACATTCTCTTTAATAAAGTGCAGTCTTGGGCTTGTCGACTTGTTAACTTTCCTATTCTCACAAAGTTTCTCCAATCTTTCCTAGCCGTTTGAACTGATGCATTAGTTATTACAATTTACATTGTTTTTTTATAATTTTTAAGCTTTTTATTTTTTAGTTTTAAAATTTTAATTTGACATATATACATTATTTTTTACTTTTTACTTATTTTACTTTTTGCTTATTAACACTAACATTTTATACTTTTACTTTTTAATTTTACCATTTTACTTTTTACTTTTTGCATTTTTTGCTTTTTACATTTTACATTTTTACATTTTACACATTTTACACATTTTACACATTTTACACATTTTACACATTTTACACTTTTTACACATTTTACACATTTTACACTTTTTACACTTTTTACATTTTTTACACTTATTACACTTTTTACACTTACACATTTTATAATTTTATTTTTTACTTTTTAACTTTTTAACTTTTTACATTTTCAACTTTTTACTTTAAACTTTTACATTATTACATTTTACATCTTTACTTCTCTTTACAGCTTTATCATCATTACATTTTAAACTTTTTTACTTTTTCAGTTAACATCTTTTATTCATACCATTCTACTTTTTACATTTTACATTATAGTTTTTAACTTTTTTAAACTTTAACTTTTTAAATTTAGGTGGTTCCGCACATTCTCTTTAATAAAGTGCAGTCTTTGGCTTTATTCGACTTGTTAACTTCCCTTTCTCATATGCATCAAGTTCTCCAATCTTTTCTAGCCGTTTAACTGATGCATCAGTTATTACAATATACATTGTTCTTCTCAATTTTACTTTTTACATTTTACATTTTACATTTTACATTTTACATTTTACATTTTACTTTTTACTTTTTACTTTTTACATTTTACTTTTTACTTTTAACTCATTTTACTTTTTACTTTTTACTTTTTACTTTTTACATTTTACATTTTACATTTTACATTTTATATTTTATTTTTTACTTTTTACTTTTGTCTTAACATTTTACTTTTACATTTTACATTTTACTTTTAACTTTTAATTTTAACTTTTTACTTTTACTTTTTACTTTTTACTTTTTACTTTTTACATTTTACTTTTTACTTTTTACTTTTTACTTTTTACATTTATATTTAGGTGGTTCCGCACATTCTCTTTAATAAAGTGCAGTCTTGGGTTTGTCGACTTGTTAACTTTCCTATTCTCACAAAGTTTCTCCAATCTTTCTAGCCGTTTAACTGATGCATCAGTTATTACAATATACATTGTTCTTCTCAATTTTACTTTTTACATTTTACATTTTACATTTTATATTTTACTTTTTACATTTTTACATTTTACTTTTTACTTTTTACTTTTTACTTTTTACTTTTTATTTTTTACTTTTTACTTTTTACTTTTAACTTTTTACATTTTACTTTTTACTTTTTACATTTTATTTTTACATTTTACATTTTACATTTTACATTTTACATTTTACATTTTACATTTTACTTTTTAACATTTTACATTTTACATTTTACATTTTACATTTTCATTTTACTTTTAAATTTTTACTTTTACTTTTTACTTTTTACTTTTTACTTTTTACTTTTACTTTTTTACTTTTACTTTTTTACATTCATATTTAGGTGGGCATCCGCACAATTCTATTAGATGAAACGTGAGTCATTGGGCCTTGTCGACTGTTGTTCAGCATATCCTGAGATTACTCATACAATAGTTCATGCTCGCCACATCTTTCTACCCGTTTAAACTAATGCATCCAGTATATTCACATATAACATTGTATTCTTCTCAATTCTGATCACTTTACCATTTCACATTATTGTGTTTAGGTTTTTCAATGTTTACATTTTAACACTTTACTTTTCACATAATACGTTTCATAGTTCTTGCATCTTAAATTTTGCTTTTTTATTTTATTTTTTTACTATTTTTTACTTTTTTTTTTACTTTTTACTTTTTTACGTTTTCAAATTTTTATTTTTTATAATTTTACTTTAACATTTTACATTTTACATTTTACATTTAACATTTTTACCATTTACTTATTATACCTTTTTTTGCACGATAACGAAAGCATGCCTTTACATTTTAAACCTTTTAAAAGATAGTAAAACAGATTTCTTACTTTTTTTATAATCTAAAATTTTTAAATATTTTTAAAATTTTAAAATTTTACATTTTATGACATTTTACTTTTTACTTTTACTATTTTTTTGCTATTTGGCTTTTAAGGCTTTTTGCTCTTATGCATTTTAAACTTTTTACTTTTTTCCGTTATGTAACCCATTCACGACTTTTCTACTTTATTAATTTTTTATTTTTTTCTTTCTATTTACTTTTTACTTTTTACTTTTACTTTTTAGTATTTACATTTTAAATTTTAAATTTTAAATTTTAAATTTTAAATTTTAAATTTTAAATTTTAAATTTTAAATTTTAAATTTTAAATTTTAACATTTACATTTAACATTTAACATTTAACATTAACATTTAAACATTAACATTTAGAAAGTATCAGTTTATAATTTATTTAACTTTTTATTTTTGCCATTTTGTTTTTTTTTCAATTTTTACAATTTTATTTTTTACATTTTCATTTTACTATATTAATTTTTTACTTTTTTTTAACTTTTTACTTTTTACTTTTTTACTTTTTACTGTCGCTTTCACACAGTGTACTCTCTCCTATCATACTTTTCAAAATTTACATTTTTCTTTTTATTAAATTTTTACTTTTTACTTTTTACATTTTACATTTTACATTTTACATTTTACTTTTTACTTTTTACTTTTTACTTTTTACTTTTTACTTTTTACTTTTTACATTTTACTTTTTACTTTTTACTTTTTACTTTTTACTTTTTACTTTTTACTTGGCAGTGTGGAATAATCCTATAAGGATTTACTTATATTACAACTGATCGACTTGATTTTGAAAAAAAAGGACAATTGAGTACACTAATCATTTTAATGATATTAAAAAATCTTTTTACGTTTCCAAGTTTAGGAAAGGTGAGGAAATGTAATGTGGTGATAGGAACAATTAAGCAGTTTTTACACAAGAAAAGATTTTCAGAAATCTTTTTCATTTACAAATTTGGAAGTGACAGCTGTCCTCCCCCACCCACCCCCCATAGCCTACGCCCATGGATAAGAATATTGAAGAAAGTTAAAAATTCAAATTTTAAAGAAAGTGTATTTGAGTACATATAAAAAATTTTTAGGACAACTTAAAATAGATATTAAAACTTTAGGTTATTAATAATTTTTAAAATTTCCTTTAATAGTTTTGGTAAAAGTTGAGTCTTGATATTACATTCGCTTAATGCGTTTTATTAATATTTTAAGTCCCATTGTGAAGGGAGGTGCAAATTCAAAACGATGCATCAATGAAGTAATAAAATGTTTATGCATGTGTATGTAATAGTTACTTCAATATAAAACTATTTTGTCTTCAATATTCTTAAAATTAATAAATATTGTAACAATTTGGTAAGAAGAAAAAATTATTAAAAAGTTTTTATTTCTTTTTTTTATCATCATAGATGGATATTAATTTAAAAATTGCTCGTTTTATGTTTAACGCCGCATGTTTCGACTGAGTATCTTTGTAAAGTGCCGAGCACTGAAAATAGTTACACAGTTTTAGTAAAACGACCACGATTTCTTACGAGGTGTATTTTTGTTTACAAACAATTTGAATCAGCTGTTGTGGAGCTCGTCAGCATGGAATAAGCAAATATAAAAAAATAACAAATGGTTTATATTACAAAAACACTGGACGATATAACAAGAATAATTTGATCTATTTTTGTTGTCTGTTAAAATGCAGTAAAAAATGGATGTTTCCTTATGGAATTTTGTGCGCAGATTCACGAATTGCATACCATTTTTGTGTAATGGGCAGGGTTGTTATTGTAATACGAAATTATAAAAATTTAATATTGTTTAATAAAATGAATAAGCTTTAGTTAATTTCTCACGCTATATTACTTCAGGGCAGTTTAAAAAATGTAGATTTTTGAAAAATTTTCTACTGGTTTGGCTTGAGGAACTCCCTTTATAAGCAGTGGCGGCTTAGGTCCAGGGCGACCTGGCAAGCGCCCAGGGCCCCGCGCCTTAAATAAGGGCCTCGCGCTCATGCAGAGGCTAACAGATTTAACTCCCCTGAAATCGATGAATATATATATATACTGCGCAATATATTACATATTAATATATATATATATTATATTATATATATATATATATATATATATATTTATATATATATATATATTATTATATTAATATATATATATATATATATATATATTATATATTAATATTATGTAATATATATATTAATATATATATATATATATATTATATATAATATTATATATATAATATATAATATAATAATATATATATAATATATTCCCATTACAATGGCCAGGTTTTAAGCCAAGTTTGTTATTGTGCAGATTTTAATACTTTATATACTTGTGTATGTTTTTCTACAAACAATCGCCTAGGAGCACCCAACAGCAAAGCTTTGGCATGCCATTTTAGACAAGAAGAAGCGAACTAGGGTCCACCGCAAGTACCTACTGAGCTGCCACTCATAGCTTTTAAGGCAGCCAAGACTATTAAAAGATAAGGTCCACTCATACGCATATTTGGAGCACTCCATTGTGTCCTGATAAAGTTTATTTTCGATGTATGTGGATGAAATATATCTTGGGGCGAATCGCTATATCACAATGGCATGCTCATCAATCTGAAAAAGTAACCGTCTCCATATCAGAGCGCCAGATTTTGCGCAAGTTAGGATTAAGAGAGAGACTCCAATGTGAATGCAGGAATCGTATGCAGTATTTGAATTGAGGGACATGATTACACTTCCATTCTTTGCCTTATAATTTCGAAGTGGTTTCGGAACTAGGTCTTACATTAGTTGTTTCTGGCCTCATATTGGAGAGCCTAGAACCCAGCAGTTAGAGAACGTTCTTTTTAAATGGATCTTCATACAGAGGTGGTATTCATAATATTATCAAGCTTTCATCACTAGAAGTGATGGTTTCTTGCATATAGCTCCCTTATATTTGTGGGTCTCATCAAAATATATCCCTCTTTAATTTAGGCCTCACTAGAGCTAGAAGAATTTCTTCAATTTAGCGTTTATATAGGAACTCATGGACCACTACTTTATCATCGCTTTTAGCAAAATTTTCCATTAACCAGAGATTTGATGTATCAAAGGAGAAATAGATATTAGAAACCAGATGTTCAAGGTTTCAAAAGTAGGTTGAAAAATTACGCATTTTTTATTTGCGCAAGTATTGATTTCTTTTAGGCCATTGCTTCTTGACAAAATGAGTTTTGCGATCTCTGCTATCCCTTCATCCATACGCAATAGGGAAACCAACAAAATTTAGTATATCTTTGTTGGAGACCTAACAAAAGTGCTATAAACTTTAAATCGCCCGCATATATTCCAAGAATGCTGTTCGTATCCGTACTTTCGATAACGAAAATTTTCCATGTTGTCGTAGGTCTCTTTCAAATGGGCTCCATAGGCAATAGGAGTCGAAAGTTTCACATTTCCATTATGAAGTAAGCACCTGCTTTTAAACTTGAAGTTTTAGAAGAATCTAAAAACCATCTCCATTCCTTAGGTCATGACAGTCTCCTAATTATCTCATTAATGAATCAACATCAGTACAATACACTAAAATGCCGTCTACCGAGAAAAAGCGTCGGAATTCTTCTTCGCGTCGCCGATAAGAGGAAATTGTAGTTCCCTTCTCAAGGAGATTCCAACCCTTTGATCTAGATGTCAATAGTTCTGCCTGTTTCTTTGACAATGAAAGATCGCGAACTAGATCATTGAGTTCATGCTGATTAATTCTATGATGTTCTGTTGACATTCCATCATAATCAGGTCTTCAAAGTCGTCATTTTTTGGACGTAATTGTAAATCTTCTTTCGTCGGAGTTTCCTGACAGGAGATTCACATTTTCAGGTTGCTGCAGGGAATAGGAAGCTCTTCTCTGTGAGGAACAGGCCTAATAGCCGAAGGTAGGTTTGGCATATTTAATGGTGTTCTTGGTCCTTGATTGTTATTCGAGCACGAAAATCTACCTTTGTATGGTGATTAAATTGACCACACCAGAAATTCTCTAGCAAGATAAATATGCGATGAATTCCTTATGGAGTTAATATCCACTCCTTTGCTACAATATTAAGAACATTTCGCAATTATATGTGAATATGTTCTGGACTCGTCGCGTAGAAACCTTCTTGACTTTCCCACACAAACATATCTCAACTCATCAGTTATGCATAAAAGTATTATCACGCACGCAAGAGTCATCAGTGACACTTCTTTCAGAAAGACTTTTAGGAATATCTTAGAGGTCACTTGGAATTATAACTAGCACATTATCATTATAATAAACTCACAAGAGATATTATATTATAAAGCGTAGGAAGATTATTATATCTAATAGTATAAAGCTGGAGATATATATATTTCTTTTTTGGTCTCTCTATTTTTGGTTTTTGACTTTCAATGTTTATCTCTCACTTTTTCTTACTATCAATTTGTATTATATTAATTATTTTTTCTGTTGTGTTATTCATTTTACATATTTTCTGTTCGGCTTATTTTTATTATTATTGTTGAGTATTTTGATTGTTTTATGGTTCATGTATATTATTATATTTATCAATTTTGTATGAGCAAATTATTTTTATTTATTTTATGGTTCAATTATAAACATAAAATATAATGAATGTTAGAGTATTAAATTAATAATTATTAGTAAGTAGAGATAAATTTATTAACAATGTAATTTTAAAGAGTAATAGTTATTGGGTATATCTTCTCAGGACGTTTGAATGTTGTGAGCTTAGTTAACATTTTAGAGTCATTGAGCTAACCTTTTTCTTTTACTCACATTTTTCCGTTTGAAAAATTTGGGTAAGCTAGTGAAATCATCAGGTTATATATTTTATTAAGTATATATATAGTTTTACCTATATTATATATAAATAGTATATATATTTATATATAATATATATATATATATTAATATATATTATAATTAAATATATATAATATATTATAATTTATAATATATATATATTAATATATATATATTAATATATCTATATATATATATAAATATATATATATATTATATATATATATATATTAATATATATATATATATATATATTATATAATATATAATATATCATATTAAATATAATATATATAATATATTAATATATATATATATAATATATATATAATAAATATAATATATTAATATATTATATATATATATAAATATAATATTATCTTAATATATATATATAAATCACAATATCTTAAATAATCACATCCACCTTCCACTATTTACAACGTCCAGATACAAACTGAAGGCAAATGACTCATGAAAAAGGTCGGACCGAGGTTTATTTTTTATCGAGTTCGCTGAACATGTTTTATCATGTTTGACGTTTATTTTATCATTTTTTGGTCCTACTTATTATACGCTTTTATTATTGCTGGTGATTCACCTTTTTTTTGCATAAAACGCAAGAATAGAGTAAACAAAACAAGACATTTTTACACTCTGTGAATTATATTGTTAGTTATGTAAATATATGTAAAATTACAAAAAAACTAAGCGCGTTGTGCAAATTTTGGAGTTAAATTCGGTTTTCAGCGATACCTGAATATATTAATAGACTGTTGGTGATATCATTTTAACTTAATTGCTGTCGTCCGCAGTGTAATATGATGCACCTATTGTGATGAAGTTTAATCGATTTGGAAGAAATATTAGATTTATAACCGATTTATTGAAATGAAACATTAATCAATTATACGATTCAAATTCGGGCACTGTCACACGCCCGCAAATTTTTTTTTTGCTCTATTTTTTTTTATTTATTTTCGTAATAACGTGCTAAATTCAGCAAGCATACCTAGGAAATGAACAATTTCCTATAGAATTATAGGAAATTCCTACACGTTTGGTAAACATTTCTTACGATTTTGCGCTGTTTGACGCAAAAACGAACGCAAAATCGAGCATTTCTTACGTTTCGTAAGCAAAAATGACAAAAGCCAAAGACGCCTTAAGCTCGGTTTGCTTATTTGCTAGGTTATATGTTTACAAATATATATATTTTAAAATATCGACATTTATTGAAAAATATATCACGTGGACGCACATATTAATTGTTGACAAATTTGAAACTGATCTTATTTAACTAATCCTTTCCACGTTTTTTTTTTAATATTTCTGAACTGTTTCCACCTTAATAATAAAGCTTCTGTATTTCATTTTTGCATTGGGCTTACGTAAGACGTAAGATAAATCACAAGTTTTCGTTCGCAGTATTTGTCAAACGAGCGCAAAATCAGTTATAATGCGGGCTCACCTAAAATGTGGAAGGAAATTTCCTTAAATTCTGTAAGGTTTGCTCTTCGCGTGCTTGCCGCATTTTTAGGATGTGCTTTACAAAAAATGTTAAAACAAGCACATGGGATGGAACAAGACGGGGTCGGCAACCCGTTAGATTGATTAATGTTTCTCACTCCAATGTACAGAGGTAATAATATTTATTTTCTTTCCCAATAGATAATATTCGACAGCAATGGTTGATTCATACAAATATAGACAAATATACAACCATTAACAAGATTGGTTATTCTTTTATCCTGCTCTCTATTTTCCAAAGAACCAACGTGGTATCCATCACAGGAACAGACTGATTCCACATTGTTTGTAAACGATCCTTAGAGGTAAACTTAGCATGCACAATTTCGCGCCACATCAGTTTTAAATTGCTTACACGGAAAGTCGTGCCAAAACTAAGGTAAGCATTTGTTCCGTGTATCGGGGCGTAAGCACAAAATAATGACTAAATTGTAAAAACGGATCATAAAATATATAATCTAAACCATTATAAATAAATCACTTTATATACTTTTATAATATTATATGAGTACAGTATATATATACTATACAATCTTTATTTATATTTAAAAGGTAATATTATAATTCCGGCCTATATATTAGTTACTACTTTGATAAGAAGAATACACATTTAGGAGTAAAGGAGGATAAGAATATAAAATATAATTACTTACAAGACTTCAGTAAATATATTACTATAATATTATATATATTAATAATATATATTTATAAATATATATATCAATTATATTTATACATATTATAATAATTATATATACTATAATATTATATATTATAAAATTAATAAGTATTTTTTTATATGAGAGTATAAGTGAGATATTAAATATATACTATATTTATATGATTATATTATTAATATTATATTATATAATATATAACTATACTTTTTTGTGAGATAAAAGTTACTAATAGCACATTATAAATTAATAATATTAAGGATAAGTAACGTTTATACGGTATATATAACGGTTTAGTGCACGTGGCACAGTCAGGCACGTGTACGTGACAGAGAAATACTTTAATACCCGTCGGGTGTCTAAATTTTCAGCATCCGCGGATGAGAGCGGAATGCGGATGTCTACCAGGATGAAGTAGATTATTTATGATGGAGTTATGTATAAATTAAAGTGTATATGGAGGAGTTATAGTATAGCTCAGCTAATAGCTAGGACTTATATATCCGTTTTATCTATATACTATATAGAAGGTATATGTCATATATATTAGATAAGTAGAGTTCGCGTACTATATATAATAGGACAAAGTTACTGTAACGAGACTGACACGGAAATGCGGTCGGATCAATCAAAAAAATTTCGCTGGTAGCGTCTTGAAATCGGATAAATAGATTGTTTCCTGGTTAAGAGGCGGAGTCAAGTGTCGAGGACGCTTTATCACACGGCACGTTCATATTCTTTTTATTCAATCTGAAATCTACGTGCAGAAACTAGAATAGAAGGCAAAGATGACAACAAAGGAAATTGGGTAATTACGATTTAACAACTCTTTGTTTTTCGCGCCTAAAATGTTTCATTTTTATTTATCACCTCTCGTTCTTAGGGAACATCTACATTTTAACTAATTTTCCATAATTAAAACTGTGTCTCTGTTAAGATATCTATTTACTATATCATTAATATATTATATATATAATATATAATAATTAATATAAATTTAATATATTAAATTTTATATTTATTAAATTTAAATTTAATAATATATATATATTATTATTAATATATATATTATATATATATAAATATATATATATATTATATATTATATATATATATATATATATATAATATTATATAATAAATTAAATATATATTATAGTAGTATTTCAAACCGCTTTTGACGAGACACACTACTATTTTCGATATGAAGGATAGTTAGATTTATAATAGGTCTGAAAACCTTGGAATATAATATATTAATATGGGATAAGGATGAATACTTGATGTAATTATTTCAAGTCTGTAGGATGTATATATAGAGGGTTGGTCACCCCGAGGTGTAGGATACACGCCGAATATGCGCTTACGCAACGCCCTTATTGTGGCGTGATCTGCGTGGGTAAGTGTTTAGGCCTAACAAGCGTTTGGGCTACCGCAACCATCTGGAGGTCAAACAGACCACCTAAGGTCTGTTTGACCGACAGACACAGACAGAGTGCGCGTGCGCATACACACATACACATTATTATTATTAATTATTTATATTATATCATCGAAGATTCGATTTCCGAAGGAAAACTAATCTGAGTCGAAAAACGATGCCTGTAAGTAGGACGTTTTTTTTACGCACTCCGACTTTGGATTCGCCGAGGTTGCTTCTTCGCATTCGGTTACTAGAAGTCCGATACATATCTATATGGGTTTTATAGAGTTAACTATCGCTTTCAAACTTGGTAGTTTTATTATTAAAGGTGATGAAACTGTATATCCCTGACGAGTTTTGTGACCATAGGTCCACTAATCCCTAAGGGGGTGGCTGCTCCTAATAGTTCGCCAAGGTCAAATTTTCGTACTGAACACCACGTTTAAGGCTTAAACCGTAATCGGACTGAAAATTTTGGATTGTGAGCTATATGATGAAGCTAATACTCAGTCGGAGACGAGATTACGTATCCCTCTGCGTCCCCCGTAAAGGGGGACGCTTGCCCTCTAAAAATTATAAAAATGATCATAATTTTAGACTGAAACTTGGAGAAAGGCTGGAGGATTCGGAGTCGGATGACGGAGTCGGAGTTGGATTCAGGATCGGAGTCCAGGGACTATACCACACCGGAGATGGGTCCCCCTTTGAAAAAAAAAGAAGAAGAAATGCTAAGGCTAAATGTTCACAAAATCACTAGAGGAATGAAAGAATGGAAGAAGAAGATAAGGACTGAATGAGGAAGGATTAGAAGGAGAAGTATGAAGAATGAGTGAGGATATAAGGATTCAAGAGTTGGCTCGGCACCGGTGCTGTTGAGCCGGTGCAGGTGCTGAAGTTAATAAACATTTGTGTAAATTATACAATATTGGTTAGTTACTTTATATATAGGATTATTTATGGATAAGGATAAGATTTTCCGAAAAATATGTTTCAGGCCATCAAGAAAATTATAATCAATACTATATAAAATAAAATAAATAAATAAATTTTCTTAATTCTTTTATGTTTATAACTTACAAAATTTACGTTTTTACATACCCATAAAGCAGCCAAATCACTAAATCAGCCACCATCCCAGCCCCCGTCCTATCACCCTCCATCGGCCATATATTCCTGTGATCTATTGGATTCTATTGATATAAGGTTCACAATTTCGAGTAGTTAATTTTTGGATAAACAATACATAAAATATACAAGTTCTTTAACAACAAAGATCAAACAATATATAGCTGACGTAACAAAGTTTTCACATTAATAAGCTTTTACTTAGCATCACTGATCTAGAAAAATAATGGTACATCTACGACAAACTTAACTTCATCTTAAACAGGTATAATATTCAACTACGCGTATCATTCTTACCAAACAAGATTTACAACACCCTAACAACAGTTAAAGTAACTAACATAGCATCCAAAAACGTAACTTATTCACACTGGGTCAAGCATGTCTCTAACATAAAACAATGTTATTACACTGACATGGTAATATTTAACTAAATTTTACTATAACCTTGTGTAACTAATCAAAGACCAGTGAAAGTAGCTAACGTAACAAGTATTCCTATTAATAGGCTTGAACATGGGAGGTAACATAGAACTAAGAAGGATAGGATAGATAGATCAACGACAAACCTAGACACATCTAGGTAAGAATAAACAGCTAACATTAACAAAAAGTTCCACACTAACACCAGTAAAGTACAACAAGACTCCAAAAACAACATTCCGTTCATGCTTTAATCAAACATATCTCCAACATGACGATGTTATCATTTTACATTAACATAGTAATAATTAACAAAAAATTTAGCATAAACCTGTCTAATCAGCATAATACCTACTGGGTAAAGAACAAAGTAAAGTTTTTTACTCTCTGTAAAGCATAAACTATGAACTACATCACCTTAACACACACACAGCACCACACACACACACACACACACAACCACACACACACACAACGCACACACACACACACACACACACACACACACACACAACTCACAGAAAATCAGAAAGAATAGAGGACACACACAACAACAACGCAGATACGAATAAACAGCCTCATCAATAAACTTGTAAAGTCAATAAATCGAACATACGAGGGAAGTTAAAACAAGTTTTCTTTATTTTATAACATATAATTTTTCATTGAAAAGAGCGTTATAATAAATACATACAAAACATATAAAAATACATAAAAATATAAGTTAAATTTTAAACTATATTAAATTCATCTGATACATAGGATTCAACATAACTTGGGTTCGTTCTATATATCTCTCTAAAGATTCAATGCCCTTTGAAAGAATGTAAGTATAAAATTGTCTTTCAGCAACCACTAAACCATTTTTCGGCATATGTCGATTCACCAGCACTCATTCTCTCTCATACAAGAGAGAAGTAAACTCATCCAAGCTGATAGTTATTAAAGCATTTCTGTTATCCCGCATTATAGGGAAACCAACATGTTTGGTGTAATATCGTAGATTCACCTTGAGCTTATGTATTAAGTCATCGAGTATGTCAACACCGCTAAAGTGCGATGTTAATTCAATATTTTTTACATTTTAAGCAATGCTGTATAATTTTCAGACGTTACGAAGCGCTGAAACCTATACATGTACGGTAGAAGGTCACACAATCGATGGGTTTTCCAGTAGTTGCGTACATCAAGGGTTTTAATATTGTCAACACGACGAGAACACACGTCTATTCTATTACAGAACCCTTATGTTTTCTTCCCCAGTTAGAATTTTCACTAAGACCGTTTGATCTTTCGGATACGAAACACTTATCCTCTACCCATACAGAGCGATGTCGCTAATCTTGATGAATCCATCAGCGCAAACGAATAAAGGTCTATTATTTGAACCCTTGGGCAGAAATAACAAGCAAAATAAACGACTGCCAATTTGGTTTACGATTAAATATAAATGTTCACATCATTGGGAATAACGAAGCTCCTTGTGAAGATTATCCAACAACAGATGTGGATAGATGCGGGAGATGTCATCCGTACCAGTACAGGCGAAAAAATGTCTACTGCGGAAATCGTAATGCGAACAACCCTTATAGGTAATGAAATTCTTTCTTTCAGCCAATCAGAAGAAAGTAAACAGAATACGACGCACGAACGGACCATATCAGTTCAAAAGGGTAAATATATTCTCGCTCGACAACAACAACAGCAAACACACAACAACAACAACAACAACAACAACAACAACAACAACAACAACAAAACAACAAACACAACAAAACAACAACAACAATAACAAGTACAATAAGTTTATTTATCATACTGACAACGAATATCATGCTAACGTAACATTGTTTTCAAATTAATAAAGCTAACATTAGCTTTTATTACAGAAACTAAGAATATACTGTACAATAACAAATTCTAACACACCTTACACACGATAAACAACTAACATTAACAAAGTTCCATAACTTAACAGCAAGTAAAGTACTAGCCAGCGTACAGAGATAACCTATTCACATACTTTTTCAAGCAATCTCTAACATATCATTGTTAATTTTACATTAACACATATTGATTTACGTAGAATTTTTGAGTATCATTTCGATAAACATAGCCACAAAAATGAGTTTCTTTATATACTAACCAGCGAATATAGGTTAACATTACAATGTTCCCACAATAATAAAGCTAACATCAGCATCATATGAACTAAGAAAATAATGTACAACGACAAACTTAACACAACTTACGCACTAATAAACAGTTTTAACATTAACAAAGTTCCACACTTAACACCTGTAAAAGTAACTAACATCATACAAACGTAACCTATTTCATACTTTTTAATAAGTCCTATATATACTGGCCCATGTCGAAGATATGCTTTACGGAACAAAATTTTAGCTTCATAAAGCTAACATGTCATAACCTGAACTAAGAAATATAATGTACAATTGCAAACCTATAAAATACCTCACGCATGAATAATCACTAACATCCTGAAAATTCCCCTACTATCAAGGTAAAGCAGCTAACAGGTCATACAATCCTCGATATGTTCCCACTTTTGAGCAAATTAGCAGCAGATAAAGCCGTATTATCTAACAAAATCCCTTAACAAAGTGACAAATCTATCAAAGATGCCACATCTTGACTATGACTGAACACTATCTCATCAAAGTGTCAATCGTTTCCGAGTATAACATCATTTGACCCTATGAATAAACGTAGACATTATCAAAAGTCTAGGGTAAAACCTAACATTACTCAACAAAAAACTTAACCTAGACTCACGTTTCTAACGCATCCATCGTCGTTAACACAGTAATATCTTACAAAAACTCGATCATTTCTCTTAACAAATCAGTGTAACATTACCTACGCGTATGAATAATCCCTAATCCTGAAATTCCCGTATTATCACGATAAAAAGTACTAACAGGTCATGACAATACTCGAAATGTTCCCACTTTTTCAGCATTTAGCAACAGGTAAAGACGTATTATCTTACAATCCCTTAAAAAGTGGCCAATCTATCAAAGAATACATGCATCTTGAACTATGAATTGACACTATCTTCATCAAGTGTTCACTCGTTTGAGTATAACATCTTTGAGCTATGAATAAGCGTAGACATTAGCAAAATTCTCGGACAAACCTAAACATACTCCAACAAATCTTAACATAGCCCCTCACGTTTTTTCTAAACATATCATCGGCCAGTTAACAACAGTAAATTCTTACAAAACTCCAATCATTTCTCCAACAAATCAGTGTATATCACAGCAGTCATAGTAATATTTAAAATAACGTACCTAACTTACGAATAAACGCTTTCAAGAGAACAGGAGGTTAGCGGATTATTCATACGCTAGGTATGTTAAGCACTGATTTGTAAGAGAAATGATGAGTTTTTGTAGATATTACTGTGTTAAACTGACGAAGATGTGTTAGAAACGTGGGCCTAGGTTAAGTTTTTTGTTGAGTAATGTTAAGTTGCCCTAGACTTTTGATAATGTCTACGTTTATTCCTAGGTCAAATGATGTTACCATCTTGAACTATGAATGGACACTATCTTCATCAAAGTGGCCAAACGTTTCGAGTATAACATCATTTGACCTATGAATAACGCATAGACATTATCAAAAGTCTAGGGCAAACTTAACAATTCTCAACAAAAAACTTAACGCTAGGCTCCGTTTCTAACACCACCATCGTCAGTTAACACAGTAAAATATCTTACAAAAATCATCATTTCTCTAAAATCAGTGCTAACATACCTAGCGTATGTATAATCCGCTAACATTAACTCTTGGTTAATGAAAGGCTGTTTATTCGTAGTTAGGTACGTTATGTTAAAATATTACTATGACTGTGTAAAATTAACACTGATTTGTTAGGAAATGATGAGTTTTGTACATGATATTCCTGTGTTAACTGGCGATGATATGTTAGAAACGTGAGTATGTTAAATTTTTGGTTGAGTAATGTTAGGTTTGTCCGAGAATTTTTGCTAATGTCTAACGCTTATTCATAGCTCAAATGATGTTATACTCCAAACGAGTGACACTTTGATGAAGATAGTGTCATTCATAGTTCAAGATGCTGGTGTATCTTTGATAGATTGGCCACTTTTTTAAGGGAAACTTTGTTAGATAATACGTCTTAACCTGTTGCTGAAATGCTGGAAAAGTGGGAACATTTCGAGTATTGTATGACCTGTTAGCTACTTTATCGTTGATAAGTAGGGAATATTTTCAGGATGTTAGAGGATTATTCATACGCTAGGTATGTTAGCACTGATTTGTTAGAGAAATGATGGTTTTTTGTAAGATATTAACTGTGTTAACCTGACGATGGTGTGTTTAGAAACGTGCGTCTAAGGTTAAAGTTTTTTGTTGAGTACTGTTAGGTTACCCTAACTTTTGTATGCTAACGTTTAATTCCATAGTCAAATGATGTATATACTCGAAACGATTGACACTTTGATGAAAATAGTGTCAATTCATAGTTCAAGATTGTGGCATCTTTGATAGATTGGTCACTTTGTTAAGGGATTTTGTTAGATAATTACGGCTTTATCTGGCTGCTAATATGCCCTCGAAAAGTGGGAACATTCGAGGATTGTATGACCTGTTAGCTGCTTTACCTTTGATAAGTAGGGAATTTCAGGATGTTAGCTGATTATTCATCCGCGAGGTATGTTAGGTTTGCAATTGTACATTATATTCTTTTAGTCAGGTTATGACATGTTTAGCTTATTGAAGCTAACTTTGTTCCGTAAGCATATCTTCGTGGGCCAGTATATATAGAACTTATTTAAAAGTATGAATAGGTTTACGTTTTGTATGCATGCCGCTAGTTACTTTACAGGTGGTTAAGATGTGGTTTAACTTTGTTAACTGTTAACTTGTTTATTAGTGCGTAGTTGTTGTTAAGTTTGTCGTTGTACATTATTTTCTTATGTTCATATGATGCTATGTTAGCTTTAATTATTGTGGAAACATTGTAATGTTAACCTATATTCGCTGGTTAGTATATAAAGAACTCATTTTTGTTGCTATGTTTATCCGAAATGATACTGTAAATGCTACGTAAATCAATAGTGTTAATGTATAATTAACAATGATATGTTAGAAGATATGCTTGAAAAAGGTGTGAATAGGTTACCGTCTTGTACGCTGGGCTATGTACTTTACTGCTGTTAAAGTATGGAACTTTGTTTTAATGTTAGTTGTTTATTCGTGTGTAAGGTGTGTTAAGATTTGTTATTGTACAGTATATTCTTAGTTCTGGTAAAGCTATGTTAGCTTTATTACGTGAAAACAATGTTCGTTAGCATATATTCGTTGGTTGGTATATAAATAACTTATTTTTGTACTATGTTATTGTTGTTGTTGTTGTTGTTGTTGTTCTGTTGTTGTTGTTGTTGTTGTTGTTGTTGTTGTTGTTGTTGTTGTTTGTTGTTGTTGTTGCTGTTTTTGTTGTCTGCGAGAATATATACCCTTTTGAACTGATATGGTTCGTTTGTGCGTTGTAATTCTTGTTTACTTTCTTCTGATTGGGCGAAAGAAGAATCTCAATACCTATAAGGGTTGTTTACGCCATACGATTTCCGTCAGTAGGACATTTTTTTCGCTGTACTGGTACGATGACATCTCCCCGCATCTCCACATCTGTTGTTGATATCTTCACAAGGAGCTTCGTTATTCCCAATGATGTGTCATTTATATTTAATCGTAAACCAAATGGCAGTCGTTACGTTGCCTGTATTTCTGCCAAAGGGTCAAATAATAGACCTTTATTCGTTTGCGCTGATGGATTCATCAAGATTATCGACATCGTTGCTGTATGGGTAGAGGATAAGTGTTTTCTTATCCGAAAGATCAACGCTTAGTGAAATATATCTAACTGGAAGACAACATAAGTGGTTCTAATAGAATGACGTTGTGTTTCTCGTCGTGTGACAATTATTAAAACCCTTGATGTACGCCAATACTGGAAACCCATCGATTGTGTGACCTTCTACGTACATGTATATGGTTTCAAGCGTTCGAACGTCTGAAAATATTACAGCATTGCTTTAAATAAAAAACGAATTAACATCGCATCTTTACGGTGTTGACATACTCGATGACTTTAATACATAAAGCTCACGTGTAATCTACGAATATTACACCAACATGTGGTTTCCATATAATGCGGTATACAGAAATGCTTTAATAACTATCAGCTTGGTTGAGTTTACTTCTCTCTTGTATGAGAGAATGAGTGCTGTTGACTCGACATATGCCGAAAAATGGTTTAGTGTTGCTGAAGACATTTATACTTACATTCTTTCAAAGGGTATTGAATCTTTAGAGAGATATATAGAACGTACCCAACTTGAATCCTATGTTCGCTGATCAGATGAATTAATATATAAAAAAATAAACCTTATATTTTTTAATGTATTTATAATATGTTTTTATGTATTATATAACGCTCTTTTCAATGAAAATTATTGTTATAAAAATGAAAACCTGTTTTACTTCCCTCGTATGTTCGATTTTATTGACTACATTGATGATGATGGCTGTTTATTCGTTCGGTGTTTGTGTGTGGTGTGTGTGTGTGTGTGTGTGTGTGTTGTGTGTGTGCGTGTTGTGTGTGTGGTGTTGTGTGGTGTGTGTGTGTGGTGTGTGTGTGTGTGTGTGTGTTAAGTATGTAATGTTCATAGTTTAGCTTTTACAGAGAGTAAAAACTTTACTTGTTTGCCTTTACCCATTAGGTATTATGCTGGTTAGGTACGGTTATGCTAAATTATTTTTGTTAAATATTTACATGTTAATGTAAAATTAACAATTGTCATGTTGGAGAATATGTTTTGACATAAAGCATGCACGGAATGTGTTTTTGTGAGTCATTGTTTAGTTACTTTACTGGTGTTAAGTTTGGATCTTTGGTTAATGTTAGCTGTTTATTCTTACCTAAGATGTGTCCAGGTTTGTCCGTTGTATATTTTTCCCTTAGTTCCATGTTTTACATCATTTAGCTTTTTATTAATAGGAAAACTTTGTTACGTTAGCATACTTTCCTGGGTCTTATGATAGTTTACAACAGGTTATAGTAATTTTAGTTAAATATTACCATGTAGTGTAAATTAACATTGTTATGTTTAGAGATATGCTTGACCAAGTGTGAATAAATTACGTTTTTGGATGCTATGTTAGTTACTTTACTGTTGATAGGTGT
>JABUQX010086444.1:32500-37500 GCA_015478945.1 Trachelipus rathkii
GATAAGAAATGCTTACCTAGTTTTGGCACGAATTTCGTGCATAAACGAGCGCGATTTGATGCTAGGTTTACTTATGTTTACAAACAATTGGAATCAGCTGTTGTGATGGACCAAGTGGTTTTGGAAAAAAACAGAAATAAAAAAATAACAAATGGTTTATATTGCAAATATTTGATCAACTATTGTGACGAAGTTTATCGATTTGAAAGAAATTAAATATAAAACCGATTTTTTTTTAGTGAAACATTAATCAATTCTAACGGGCCGACCCCGCTGCCATATTGTTTGTTTACATTTTTTGTAAGCACATCCTAAATTCGGCAAGCACGGGAAATAGCAACCTTACAGAATTAAGGAAATTCCTTACATTTGGTGAGCATTTCTTACGATTTTGCGCCGTTTGACAAAAACGAACGCAAACCTGTATTTCTTACGTCTCGTAAGCACAAATGCAAAAATGAAAACGGCTTAGGTAAGGTGGAACAGTTTCAGAAATATTAAAAAAAAAACAGTGGAAAGGATTAGGTTAAAATTATTTTATATTTCGCAACGATAATATTTACGTTGACCTGATATATTTTTCAAATGTCGATATTTTATTATATATTGAACATCCCTACTCCATATTTTGACCGACCGAGTTAAGGCGTCTTTGCTTTTGCATTTTTGCTTACGAAACGTAAGAAATGCTCGAGTTGCGTTCGTTTGCGTCAAACAGCGCAAAATCGTAAGAAATGTTTACCAAACGTGAGGAATTTCCTAATTCTATAGGATTGTCATTTCCCGTGCTTGCTGAATTTAGCACGTTATTACGAAAAAATGCAAAAAGGAAAAAAAAATTTGCGGCGTGGCAGGCCCGTTTGAATCGATGAATGTTTTATTCAATAAAATCGGCTATAAAATCTAATTTCTTCCAAATCGATAAACTCCATCACAATAGGTGATCAATTACACTGGAAGACAGAAATTTTGTTAAATGGATATCATGAACTGTTTCTTATGTATTTCGGTACGCTGAAAACGAATATAACCTCCAAATTTGCACAACGGGCTTAGTTTTTTTGTAATTTTACATATTTCTCATACTAAACAAATATAATTCACAGAGTGGTTATGTCTTGTTTTTTGTTTAACTCTATTTTCTTGCGATTTTATGAAAAAAAAGGTGATCGCCAGCAATATAAAGCGTATAATAAGTAGGAACCAAAAAATAGATAAAATAAACGCCAAACATGATAAAACATGTTCAGCGAACTCGATAAAAATAAACCTCGGTCCGACCTTTTTCATGAGTCATTTGCCTTCAGTATGTATCTGGACGTTGAATGTGAAGTGTGTGATATTAATATATTGTTGATTTATATTATATATATATATATAGTATATATATATATATAATATATATATATTATAATATATATATATATATATATATATATATATATATACTATATATATATATATATATATATATATATATTATATTTATATATATATATATATATATATATATATATATATATATATATATATATATATAATATATATATATATATATATATATATATATATATATATATATATAATATAATATATATAATTATATATATATTATATATATATATATATATAATATATATATATATATATATATATATATATATATATATATATAATATATATATGTTCAAATTGTTTAATTTCAAGCCTACCAGATCAAGATACCTTAATTAAAATTGCACGAAATTGTAAATAATGAATCCAACAAATTTTTGTACATGTGTGGGTGAGGTAACGGTTACGTCCCAAATGAGGAATATTACTCCCTTAAAAAAAAAAAGCATATAAACTTTATTTTTGAAATTAAGCTTGGTGATCCAGATAAATCTTGGGCCACCTCATATTTGCTGTGCGTTTTGTGTAACATTACTTAGTGTTTGGCTTAACGGACAATCCAGACATATGCCATTTGCAATTCCAATTGGTAAGGAGGGAACCAAAGGATCACGCAATGGACTGTTATTTATTGCATTACAAAATTGCTCGAATAACAATCAAGACCAAGAACACCCAATTAAATATCCAAACCTACTTCGGCTATTAGGCCTGTTCTTCACAGCGAAGAGACTTACATTGCACTGAAATTGTGAATCTCCTGTCAGAAAACTCCGACGAAGAAGATTTACAATTACGTCCAGAAAATGACGATTTTGAAGACCTTGATTATGATGGAATGTCAACAGAACATCATAGAATTAATCCGCATGAACTCAATGATCTAAGTTCGCGATCATCATTTGTCAGAAACAGGCAGACCTATTGGGCATCCTAGATTAAGGGTTGGAATTTTCCCTTGAGAAGGGACCTACAATTTCCTCTTATCGGCGACGCGAAGAAAATTTCCCGACGCTTTTCACGCCCCCCCCCCCCCCCCCCCCCCCCCCCCCCCCCCCCCCCCCCCCCCGGTATAACTATGTTCCAATTTTTAACTCTGATGTTGATCATTATGAGATATATTAGGAGACTGTCATGATCCTAAGGAATGAGATTGTTTTTAGATTCTTCTAAACTCAAGTTTAAAAGCAGTGCTTCTTCAAAATGGAAATGTGAAACCTTCGACTCCTATTGGCCTATGGAGCCCATATGAAGGAGACCTACGACAACATGAAATTTTGTTATCGAAATACGATACGAACAGCATTCTTGAAAATATTTGCGGCGATTTAAAAGTTAAGCACTTTTGTTAGGTCTCCAACAAAGATATACTAAATTTTGTTGTTTCCTATGCGAGTGGGATAGGAGAGATCGCAAAAATCATTTTTGTCAAGAAGCAATGGACTAAAAGAAATCTAATACCTGGAAATAAAAATGTAATTTTTCCAACCACTTTGAACCTGAACTCGTATATGCTTTCTCCTGCTATTGGCTTGCGCACTTGTCGTGGCTATCGAGTGCGTTCCCGACTCTGCCCTATCGATAAAAAAAAAGGAGGAGAAAAAAAAAAAAGACCAAGAGAAGAAGGGAAGTTAAGGGTTGAAAGAGGGGAGAGATATAAATATATATATATATATTATTTTATTATTATATATATAATTATATAATAATATATATTATATATATATATATAATATTTATATATATATATATATATATATATATATATATAATATATATTATATATATATATATATATTATAATATATATATATATAATTATATATATATAATAATAATAATATATATATATATATATATATATATATATACATATATATATATATTATAATAATATATACTATATATATATATATCAGAGGTGGGCAACCCCGCTCATTTAGGGGTAGTCCGCTAGCGCACCTCCGCACCTCGAGAAAACGTAGTCCGCTAGCGCTCCTCCGCACCTATTCAGACCATCAAACCTCCGCTATCGCAAGTCCGCACGTCCGCACGTCCGCACCTTCCGCACGTCTTCCTCTAATAATGTGCGACTTTCCAAAAGGTTTTTAATATTAAATACTAAATAGTTAATATATCCTTACAAAAAATTATTAAAATATTATTGCAAAAACTCATAAAATTATTCTAAAATCTCCACTTCCTCCTCAATGTCGTCTTCAAAGGACAAGAGATCCATATTACTTTCAAAAAGATTAGCTGCTCAAAATTAAAAGCAGTAGTTTTTTTTTTTTTTACATTTTCCGCCCTAAAATTGGACAAGCATTCCAGCAATGTATTCCTTTTCCTTGTGGCTCTTGTAGTTTTTGAGATATGGATTGATGATAGTTGTCGCTCTAAACCAATTATCACCTATATATATATATATATATATATATATATATACATATATATATATATATATATATATATATATATATATATATATATATATATATATATATATATATATATATATATATATTATATATATATATATATTATATATATTATATATATATTATATATATATATATATATATATATATATATATATATATATATATAGAAAACTATATATACTAAAAGAGCCAGCTTTCTGATTTCACATGCTTACCCAAATTTTTCAAACGGAAAATGTAAAAGAAAAAGGTTAGCAATGACTCAAAATGTTAACTAAGTCACAACATTCAAGACGCCTGAGAAGATACCAATATCATTACTCTTTAAAATTACATTGTTAATATATTTCTCTTCTATAATTATTAATTTTTATCGGTGTCAAAATTATTTACATTTATAATAAAAACAAATTCAGAGAATCTTCTTTTGTTAAAATCCTCTTCGCTAAAATTAATTCTGAGTTTTCTAAATGTATTCTGTGATTATAATTCAGACAGTTTCAGTACAAAGAATTTTCGTCCCCGGTACTTAATGCAAATTTGTGTGAAATTCTTCTGGGAAAGTCAGAGGTCTCTCCGGTATATAAATAATGAAGTTTTGTATTTTGCATGTATATTGATTTTATTTTTTGCGGATCTGTGTATTAAACATCTACAAGGTTGTAGTGTTCTTTAAGATTGTATATATATATATATATATATATATATACAACCCTAACTAAATGTCCACTATCCCATAAACACTCCAATATCCATATATAAATTATATATCTTACTTTACGTGTATAGGTATGGTATATATATTACCATAACTATCACTCATATTATATATATATATATATTGAATATATACTTTACTACTCAACCCCCTATACCTATATATATTATATATTAATAGCCTATATATATATATATATAATATATAGTATATATATATATATTATATATATATACTCACTATATATAGTACCTCGTATCTACTATATATTAACTCTATATATAATATATATACACTTTATATATATATATATATATCATATATATATATACTCAGTTTATATACCTATAGTATTTATATATTTTATTATACCTATATATTATAATATATAATATAATATATATTTATATATATATTATAATTTATATATATATATCACTACTATA
>JABUQX010086445.1:0-10000 GCA_015478945.1 Trachelipus rathkii
AGTGTACTTCGTTCAGTTTTTCAGAATTTGGTGTTTAACAACTGCATTTATCGTGAAACGCTTTCGCTGTTTTTCGTGCACCGCTTCATATGTAAATAATGCTTCCAAAGCGTAAATACCTTAATTAATACTTCATAGTATATTATTGTAAATATAATTGGATATACCAACTTATAGTTTTAATACAAATATGTTATGTATATTTTTATAAGTTACAACTTTTAGATCAGTCTCCTGAATAAGTTTCACTAGTCCCATAAGACGCAAGTTCAAGTAACTTACGAAAGTTAATGACTCATTGAACAGGCAACAATACTCACTATCTTTTTTTTTTCTTCAGAGAGAACCAATAAGAAATGAGAATACAGCATAAGGAAAAACATGTTAAACATTACTAAACGGGATAATAACCGTATGAATAAACACATTTTGAGCCATTGAGAAGAGCGTTTAGGAAATTTTGGAAAAAAAAGTTTATTGTATCGAAATCGAATCTAATGCAATTTATTAAAATCTGATAAGAAAATATCTTATAAACTCGCAAATTAAGTTAACGGTAAACGGATGTTGGGGAAAATTTTAACTCGTTAACGTAAATTCACATATGTAACTCGTTAATAGTCCGTTACTTCTTTTCAAGCTTAATGAAAAAGTTAAAGTTAACGAAAAAATTAACCAGTTAATTAACGGATTAATTTAACGCGTTAATACCTACCTTTATATATATATATATATATATATATATATATATATATATATATATATATATATATATAAAAATAAACATCTTTACGTGTATGTATATCTCTATATATATATATATATATATATATATATATATAGGCCTATATATATATATATATATATAAATATTTGTATATTTTCATATATAATTACATATATATATATATATTTAGCGGTGTATCTATATATATATATATATATATATATATATATATATATATATGAGTAGCTCCAAGCTCAGAGGGTAGAGCACTCGCTTGGCAAACGAGAGGGGGCCCAGGTTCGAGACTGGGTGGAGAGAGAGAAAATGTGAGATATTCTCTATTAACTCTAGCTTCGTCCACTCGGACGTTAATGAGTACATTGGTAGTGGGATTTGCTACTAATGGGAAAACTCTGGATACCGCTATAGGCCCGGCCAGCCAGCGGATTTGCCGTTAGGCCCGAATTACCGAAGGACCTTTCTCGGTGGGTCCCACTGACCAGGTGGTGGTTTCCTGAAAGCCATTTCCATGAAAGCCATGACCTTCCTGAGAGAGGACAGTAATTGTATATATACTCGTATATATATATATATATATATATATATATATATATATATATATATATATATATATATATATATATATATATATATATATATATATATATATATATATATATACTCTATATATATATATATATATATATATATATATATATATATAATGAGTTTTTCTCTTTTCTTTTCTGGAAGATGATGAGCTCATTGAAACAGGCTTAAATATGCTTAAATCCTTGAGTGAAGAAAGATGAGCACATCATTGAGAAAATGATGCCTGGTGTGCCTTCGTAATGTGGTCCAGGGATTTTTAGGAAATTGTGAAGATCAAATTACAAAGCAGCTGATAAAAATGCTCATTGATTGTTATATAAAAATAATGGGGTGTCGTATGTCATTAAGGTTCGTTATTTACACTCGTATTTGGATTTTTTCGAGAGAATTTAGGAGATGTAAGTGGAGAACATGGTGAAAGATTTCCTGGGATATTGAACAATGGAAATATAACTATATCAAGGACGTTAGGATGAGTGCCATGATGAGTAGTATATACTGGTTTTTTGATAAGAGAAAAATCGATTCACAAGAAAAAAAACACGAATGTTAAAACAAAGCACTTTTAAATGTTTTTGGCATATTAAAGCATTGACTTACTTATATTTTGGGGATATTGGTAATGCAACTTATCAAGCAAAAAGTTAATTAAGTTTTCTGTTCTAAAATCTAAAGTTTCAAAGAAAAAATTGCGAATAGGTACCTACAGTGTAAGCTCATAAACAAACCTTAAAAATGCTTAAAAACTTAAATACTGCAATAACTCTAAAGTATCAATGATAGAAAAAATGAAGGTCATTTCTGTATCCAGCGTCAAAAGCTATATAAGATTATTTAAAAAATAAAAATGACTGCTATTTGTTGCGCCGTAGTGTTATTGAATCTAAAAGTTTCTCATAATTCTTCACTCAAAAAGTAAGAAGTATCGGACATATTAACCAATTTCGACACTAAAAATGATCGGTACATGCCGATACCAGTATATTTTATCAATTTACATCTAATATATATATATGGATATATATATATATATATATATATATATATATATATATCTAGATATATATATATATATATATATATATATATATATATATATATATATATATATATATTTTTATAAATTGTAAAAAAAATATATATATATATATATATATATATATATATATATATATATATATATATATATATATACTCTCTATATATATATATATATATATATATATATATATATATATATATATATATATATATATATATATATATATATATATATATATATATATATATATATATATATATATATATATATATATATATATATATATATATATATATATATATATATATATATATATATATATATATATATATATATATATATATATATATATATAATACAATCTCTTTTTCTCTCTTTATATATATATATATATATATATATACTCTCATATATGCTTTTATATTGCATGTTACTCCAACAAACATAAGCAAAGAAATTTGAGACTAAATGAGCATTTAGAATGTGATTTTTAACCAGTGAACATTAAGAAAATTGTTATTAAAGGAAAAAATAAATTTTCTGAAGTTGCCTATCTAACTTAAATTAACTTAACTTAAGAACTTAAATATGACAAAATTCTAGAAACAGTGAAATTTATTCCGCTTTTTTTAATTTATGCCGTTTTCCATAAAAATTTTTTGGAGTAACATACGATATAATATTTTATATATATATAAAAATATAAAAATAAAAAATTTTTTATATATATATATATATATATATATATATATATATATATATATATATATATATATATATATATATATATATATATATATATATATATATATATACGTTAGAGATGGACCGAATATATATATATTCATTTGCTAATGTTATACGAATAATTTTTTTTAATATTCGCGAATGCGAACAATTTTTCTTAATATTCGAATGAGCATGCTAAATATTAAATATTGTCATTATTATTGCCACTTTTTATATGGTATATTTAGCTGTAGTAAAAAAAAAAATTTGAATGAATAAAATACATTGAGTTTCGTATTTTTCCAAAATGCTGAACAGGGACTCGCTTTTGCTCTTACACGCATGCCACAAATCTCTTCATTTGAAATAGCAAAGCCTAGTTGTTAATTTATCAAGCTACAATTGATAGAATAATCAATAGTTGAAAACAATTACCGGCAGGTTTTACTTTAGAAATAATTTTTCAACTCTCTCAGCATTTAATCTGCTACGTTTTTTATCACAGATCAAACCTGCACCACTAAAGAGATGTTCACTGGCAACACTTGATGGCGTACAAGCAAGGTAAGTGAAAGATCAGTATATGTCTCAGCAGGTTTCGTCCGTCATGCAGGATGATCTTCGGTGAAGCGCGCTTCTATTTGACGTACTGGTGGACAATTTTTAATTGCTGCTCAGACAGCTGATCATCTTCATCATCACTGCTTAAGTGTAGAATTGCATTCATGAAAACGAGAGTAGTTCTTGTGAGTGGATTTGAAGCAATCTGTTATCTTCTTTGTATTTTTGAATTTTTCATGACATTTTCGGCAGAAGCTGACTTTAACCTTCTCCGAATAAAATTGAGAAATGAAAAATTTGTTTGCTTTGTTTAGGGTTCAAAAACGTATCTACGGGATGTATATTAGTTGTTGATCTCTCTGAAACGCAACCATTAATCTCTCTCAATATCGTCGCTCTCATCATTTTTATTAATTGACTGTCATTGTAAGAGATTACTAATATTCTCTTAAGAGTGGTTGGTAACGAGAGGAATGATATCCGCTTTTGATGACGTGTTTTTCTTGATTAATTATCTTGGTTGGAGTACAGTGGTACAGTTTGTTAGAATAGAATTATCATGGGATGTTAAGACATTTACTTTATCATTAGAGCATCTGCACAAGTTGTCAGATATATTAGGTTCTTGCCTCCTCATCATTATTTGCAGTTCTGTTCCAGCTCGTGGGAACGTCCTGTGGTGGAAAATTAATTTTGGCCTATATTTCCTTTAGTTCTCCATGAGCCATGGTCGAGTAATGAAAGTGTACCGCAATTGGAATACATTTTGAAAGAACTTTGCTGGCTGTTGTTTGAGATGTCACACCATTTCTAATTTTAAGGTGCAGTTGATGCCTGACGAAGCTTGTTATTTACTCAAGAAAAAAACGGGACCTTCTTTATAGTGGCATTAGCATCTATCTCTCATGACACAATGAACATCATCCTGGACTCCTGGAGATAGGTTCCATTTCGCCAACATTCCATTAAATACGTCACTGAGATATTCACCCGTTTAACGTTCAGTGAGTGGTTTATTGCACAACACAAAATTTTGGCGTTTGAAATCCTTGTCTACTTTATAATTAGGCAGAGAAAACAAAGAAACTCCTGATTGAGTATCTGACCATTAGTCGGTGGAGAAAGCTAACTTGTATGATTGTGTTAATAAGGCTATTAATTAAGAAACTTTAGTTTTAACGCAGTCATACATTTTCTCACAAGCAAATCTCTGTAGTATTACCTAAATCACACAACGTGTAGAAAGGGACCGCTACTTTCATTATCTGTTCAAAGCCAAGAACTTGAACGTCAAAAAACGAAAGATCGTATATACTATCTGATATAAATTTGAATTATATTATAGTGATGCTACTTATAGTAGACTATTTGAAATTGACAAAGTTAATATATTATGTATATATATTATTATTTATATGTATTTCCTTGTTATATGTTGTAGAATATGGACTTAAAATTTTAGTTGAATAAAGCCAAACTTCTACTGATTTTGGTGTTTCAATTTATTCAACTAAAATAATTCCTTATTTGTTATATCTGAAAGGATGGCTTTAGAACGAGGGTTACGTCCTGAAAAATTGACAGCCGTACCATCTACAGCAGGAGCTTCTAGATCTTTTAAACACTGGCTGTTTGTGTTTGAGAAATACAAGAATAGTATTAAAAAGGCCAACGATAGTGATTACTTCGGATTATTAGCTAATACTCTGTCTGCTGAGAATTTTGAAATAATATCTGACTGTAGTTCATTTGAAGAGGCGCTGAGCACATTAAAGAAAACATTTATCAAACCTATTAATGAGGTAGTAGCGAGACATCGCCTATTCACAAGTAAACAAGATGCTAATGAAAGTGTTGATGAGTACCTCAGAAGACTTCTTATCCTTACTGTAGATTGCAATTTTCGTTCTGTGTCTGCAGAAGAATTTAAAAATGAGTATGTAAGAGATGCTCTAATTATGGGATTGTCTTCAAATCTAAAAAGATCACGTTTGTTTGAAAATAGGTCGTTGACACTCTCTTCGGCGATAGATCAAGCTAAAGCTATTGAAATGGCTTCAAAAGATGCTCAAAGCTACGAAAAAGGGAGCAAATCTTATTCTATATATTCGGATGAAAACGATGAACATTTAAGTATGCAATGATAAAGAATTTAGCGAATCATCTTGTGCCTCGGTTAAAGTAAAGCGTTGTTTCTTCTGCGGAGGAAATTTTCATCAACGAAATCTTTGTCCGGCTAAGAATGCGTCATGTTTTAAGTGTAATAAAAAAGGGCATTTTTCTGATTGTTGCAGTGTCAAGAAAGTTTCAAAGACAATTGTCTCTACTGTAGCGGATATTTCTACCTCTTTGGGAAATTCAATTTTGGAAACAGTGATAAATGAAATTCATGCAAATGCGCTTCTGAATTAAGGAAGTTCTAAAAATTTATATCTTTAGATTTTGTTGGAGATGTAATTTAGAACTTCTCCTTTATGAAAGAAATCTCGATAGCGTCATTGAATTTGAGGACTAGGGTGAAGAATAAATGTGTGACAAACATTGTATTCGATTATATAAGATATAATATAATCACAGAATTTCTCTTCACATTATGAAATTAATATTCTGATGTAATTCTGGGTATTCCGTTTTTAAAGGCTTATAGTAAAATTGTTTTTCTTACAAAGAAAATGAACCGGAAATAGAGTTGTGTGCTCTTGCATCTTTATCTATTACGCCACCAAGGGTATTTTTGAACTTATCAAAGGATTGTCACCCTATTGCTAGTCGGTCACGAAGGTATCGTTCGTCGGGATTGGAGTTTATTAGATCAGAAGTAAAACGCTTAGCTCTAAGATGTAATAGAAGTGAATATGTTCTCCTTGGAGAGCTCAGGTAGTCGTAATGTTCATCACCTACAGAAAACGTCTAGTTATAGAATTATTCGGAAAACAATTAATAATTTCACCTATCTGGATGCTTACACCGTTTACCCTAAGTTATGTGGATGTGGTAAATTAAAGGTATCCGCTATAAAATAATTTAGCACTATTGACCTTAAGAGTGCATATCATCTTGTTCCACTTCATGTGGATGATCGTCCATATACCGCCTTTGAGGCGGATGGTAGATTATATCAGTTTAAAATATTCAGTTTTTGGTTGACTTATGGAGTGGCATGTTTCCAAAGAATCATGGATGAGATCATAAAAGAGAATAATTTAGAAGGGACTTTCTCTTATTTGGATGATCTCACAATCTGTGGAAATAATCAAGAGGAACATGATATGAATTTAATTTTTTTTTTTGATGTTGCCAAAAAATAAATAAAATGACATTAAATGAGAGTAAATGTTCGTTTTCAAAAAGATCTATAACATAATTATGGTATGAAATTTCTAATGGAGAGCTCAGGCCAGATCCTAGTCGACTTCAACCATTGAAAGATTTTCCTGAACCACGTTCAAACAAGAGTCTTTCTCGTCTAGTGGGACTTTTCGCTTATTATTCTCGTTGGATTCCCAGATATTCTGAAAGAATACAACCTTTGATTAAAGCAAAAATACCTTTGGAAAAGGAAGCGAAAGAGACCATCTCGGAAATAAAGAATGCTGTAATGGAAGAAGTTATATTAAGAGTTGCTTCAAAGTTACCTTTTGTGGTAGAAACTGATGCTTCTGATTATGCTATTGCCGCTACTTTGAGTCAAAATGAGAAGACAGTAGTTCTTTTCAAGAAGTTTAAGTAAGTCAGAATTAAAATATAATTCTATAGAAAAAGAGGCTTACGCTATTGTTGAATGTATTAGGCGATGGCATCATTTCTTAGCGGGAAGCTATCTCACGTTGATCACTGATCAAAGGTCTGTATCTTTTATGTTTCATAAACAGCACAATAGTAAAATAAAAAATGAAAAGATTTAAGGTGGAGGATGGAGTTGATGCCATATTGTTTTGACATAAAGTATCGTCCAGGGAAATTAAATAAAGTCGTTGATACACTGTCCAGAAGGTGTTGTGCTACTGTATCAAAAACAGATTTAATAGAACTCCACAAAAATTTGTCATCCGGGAGTTTGGAGGATGTCCCATTTCGTAAGGAGTAGAAATTTACCTTATTCTATGGAAGAAATCAAGAAGATGATTGCTAGTTGTCCTACGTGTGCTAGGGTCAAACCGAGATTTGCTACTCAAGATAGAGGTAGGATAATTAAGGCAACAAGCGCTTTCGATAGATTGCGTATTGATTTTAAGGGACCTTTACCACATTCTGGGAATGGAAACAAATATTTGTTAATTATAGTCGACGAGTATTCCAGGTTTCCCTTTGCCTTTCCATGTAAGGATATGTTAGCGGAAACGGTAATAAAGAATTTAACAACATTATTTTCAATATTCGGATTACCAGGATATATACATTCGGATAGAGGTTCCTCTTTTTGTCATTTAAATTGAAGTCTTTCTTACTTTCACACGGGATTTTAACTAGCCGATCCACTCCTTACCATCCCATTGGGAACGGTCAGTGTGAGTGGTATGTCGGAATTATATGGAAGGCTATACATTGGGACTCCATTTGAAGAATCTTCAATTGGAGAGATGGGAATCAGTCCTACCGGACGCCTTTCACTCCATTTCGTTTGTTGTTGTGCACGTCCACAAATTGTACACCGCATGAGAGGATATTTTTATTTCAAAGGAGAAGTTTGAGAAGGCTTAGTATACCAACTTTTCTCGCTGAGTCGAAGAGAGCTCTCTACAGAAGACATGTTAGAGGAAAGAATGATCCGTATGTGGAGGAAGTAGAATTGATCAATGTTAATCCTCAATACGCTCATGTCAGGTTCACTAACGGAAGAGAAGATACCGTTTCGATTGGTGATTTGGTTCCAATAGAGGACTCGAACGATATATTTGAAACAGTCATCGACAAAGACGGCAAAGATGATTACAATCGGGAATTAGGGAGGCTTGATGATCAAAAGAATAAAAGTCTTCAAGAGAATAATGTTCATCGATCTTCTCGAATTATGGATCGCTTAGTTTGTAAAGCAAGAGGGGAAGATTGATATTAATATTGAATTATATTTTAGTGATGCTACTTATAGTAAGAGTAATTTGAAATTGGAACAATAGTTTATCTTATTATGTATATAATTATATTTTACATGTATTCGCTTGTTATATGTTGTAGATATTGGGACTTATAATTTTAAGTTTTGAGATAAATCCAAAACTTCTTCCTACTGATTTTTGGTGTTTCATATATATATATAATAATATAATATATATATATTATATAATATATATATATATATATAATATAATTATATATATATAATATAATATATATTATTATTATATATATTATATATATATGATATATAATATAATATAATATATATATAATATTATATATTATTATAGTGATGGGACGATTAATATCGTCCATCGTCATCGCATCGGCAAAATCGGCATATTTTTTTTCAATCGTCATCGTCATCGTCATCGGCAATTTTTGCCGATTATTTTGCCGATTAAATTGGAGCAAATATTAAGAATTTGGATAATATTAAAACTCAATATAATATTCAAAATATATTATATATATATATTATATATATATATATATATATATATATAATATTATATAAATATATATTATATATAATATATATATATATAATATATATTATATATTATAATATATAAATATTAATATATATATATATATATATATATATATATATAGTATATTTATATACCATCTTTGCTAATGGTATGTATGACATTCCAATGCCAAATTGTTCGCCTTTCTGTTCTGCATTCGTATCAAAACTCATCCTCCAGACAATATCTTAGAAACACCAACTTTTATCCACATATCATATACGCATACTTGTATCCACACCCTCTTCTAGAACAACATTCCTACGGACGATCCTTATCTCCTTAATATCCTATTGTGTGGGGAAAAATAAATTGCCAACATCGTATGTCCTGGCGTGTCGTATAAATGGCGACTAAGGGACGATTGGTAGTTAGGCTGCTGCCCACTACCACTGTATCTTTTGCCAGGAATGCTAATGCAGGCCTCGGAGAAAGGTCGTGATCGCCTTAAACTGCCTTTCTATCTTTTCGCGAAAATGTTGAATCGTATGGTACATGAAGGAGGTGGCAGGGATAAATGTTGAGGAGAAGAGGAGAAGAGTGAATGGAGTATTTCAGAAAGGGCAAATTTGATTTCCTCGCTGTGACTGAAACAAAGATGAAAGGAAACGTGAAAAAAAAGTGGTGTGGTGTGAAATGTGTTGTGTTGGTGTGGAAAGGTAATGAAAGGGGGATAAA
>JABUQX010086445.1:25000-27884 GCA_015478945.1 Trachelipus rathkii
ATATAAATATAATATATATATATATATATATATATATATGCCTTCAGTAGGGTGTATTGGCTACAGATTCATTAAAGCTAAAAAGAGAAGGAAAAGAAAGTTTACAAAAGTTATTTTTTGGTGCAAGAAATTTTACGATGTAGGATCACTAACGTTTTAGTACGAACACGCTTTAGCACGTCTGATAATTTCCTATGTTTCGAATTTATCAAAATAACCGAGTGGATGAGGTAAATCAAATAGTTTTTCATTTACGAGATGTTCATGTCCCATCATTATGGTACAATAACAAATGCTTTAACCGAACCCATAAATTAGAGGAGAGAAGTGCCTTGATTATCGTCTCTTTCATAAGGTTTTATTCCTTGACTGCCATGTCCCATGGGATATTAATACTCTCTCAGAGTTATTACATAGAGGATGACTAAACAAGTGTTTTGCCTGATGTTCATAATGATTATCTTAAATTGATTGGAGTAGCAATGATACATTAGTTAGAATAGAATTGTCACAGGATGGGAAGACATTTTTTTTATCATCACGGCGGCCGTAGAGATTCATTAATTCTTGCAATCCTTAACAAATTTCAGAGTATCGGTCATGTAATTACTGAAAGTTAGCGACTTGTAAATCTCGCCTGTATTTTATTTAGTTCTTAACTGAGACGTGTCGAATGATTAAAAGTTGTGCCGCATTGAACATATATTTTGAGAAGAACTCGCTGACTCTTGTTGAGATGTCACAACTCATTTCATGTATTGGAACCAGCATCTCTATGACAACAGTGAACAATCATCTGGGTAATAGTTCCATCTTCCGTAACATTCCATTATTAGTCGGGTCGAACTTGATTATGTGTTCACTCTGGTATTTGACGTTCGTAGAGAGGTTCAGAGCACGACACAAAATTTGGATTTTGAAATAATTGTCAAGGGCAGTAGTAAGAGGGATTTTGGACACCGATGTGCCGCCGCAGAGCTGCCCAGCCATGAACCTTCCTGAGGCTTTTTTGGCACCATCTGAAATGTTTTTGTCACCGCCTCCCCGAAGAAGGGTGTGTGCCAGCCGGATGCTGAGCATCCGGCGTACGTATGACCCCCCTATTTTGTGCCCCCCGCCCCCACTCATTTTTGAGACCCCTCTTTTTTTTTTTTTTTTTTTTTTTTATTTATTTATTTATTTTTTGCGGATTTCCCCCCCTCCCCCTTAAGGCTTAAGGGGGGGGGAGCGTTTCGGAGTTCACCAACGCGTTTTCGCTTACCGCAAGGCCCCGCCGAACCGCGCCGAACCGCGCAGCACCGCACCGCACCGCAGCTGGCACCAAGCCGGATTAGTTTTTTTTTTTTTCGCTGTTTCGCATCCTCGTTTTTTCGTAGGATCATGAATGTATTTTTAATATCCACGAATGTATTTTTGACACATACACTCACCCTTATACACACGCACCCTCATCACCCCAGTCCATCCCTCCTACCCCGTTCCATTCACCGTATCTCTATATCCATTCCACTCACCGTGACTGCTTTATCTGTCTGTGCTCTCCAAGAAGGTCTTCCTAATCCCCTATACCATAAATTTCATTGAATCTATTTTCAAATTTGCTTTTCACTATATATATTATATATATATATTATATATATATAATATATATAATATATATATATATATATATATATATATATATATATATATATATAATATATATAAATATATATATATATATTTCTGGAAGGTTTCACGGGTATCCTGAACCCCTTGGGCACTCTTTAAGGAATGGTCGCCACATGTCATTTTATACTACTTAGCCATTGTATATGCACAGACGTTTGCGCATACATGTATATGCATCATGCGCATGCGCATAACATCATCTATCTTCTGATGCGAATCATCCCACCCACAAGATGAACTAAAGGAATTGTAGGGAAATTTTTAAAAAAATGTGACCTATACCAAGTCACTGACCGAATGGAACTCGACCCGTAAGCCTCTTAAGAAGTGTAAAATAGGACTTAACTAATATGGGCTCCGTCGAAATGCCCTTATGAATATATCAACAACATGTTACTTATATATTAATCATTTTTTATGCATAGCACTAAAATTTTGGAAATAGCTATTCTATATTTAAAAGTTTAGAAAAAGCGCATCTCGATTTTGCATTTTAATATATATGCAATTTATATATATATATATATAATAATATAATATATATTATATATATATATAATATATATATATAAAGTATAAGTATATATATAATATAGATATATATATATAATATGATATATATATTATATATTATAATTAATTAATATAAAATTATTAAAAACATTCAAAAGAAGAAAAGAAAAAAAGAAAAAAGGGAAACCAAAGAAAAAGTAAATATCGCTTATCATCTCCATGACACACACTCATACATAGTATCATAACTTACACACTCACACATACACACACACATAGACCACACCCGTTACGCTACTTATACACACACACACACACACACCGCTAGGCTACTTATACCACACACATACACCGCACTCCATAGACACTTCACTCACGATCTGCACCTATAACACACTACATGCCTAGACACACATAACACCCGCCCTATATAGCACACAAATGTTATCCCATCCCTCACCCCTGCCACATGAAACATACACCAACTCCTAGCTCACATCCTACACCCACGTCTAATCAACTACTGATACTTAAGTGCCACTCCACGCACCCGCGCTCAGCTATTATAATCACACACACACATACGCTAGGCTTTTTATACACACATACACCTACCCATAGGAACTTACGCTCACACCTATACCTACACACACAAACACACATACCTAGACACATACACCCACCCTTGATACATATACCA
>JABUQX010086446.1:0-11017 GCA_015478945.1 Trachelipus rathkii
ACACACACCACACAACACACACAGAGAGATAAATAAGATGTACAATAATTCCATGGTGTCAGAGAGTGCGGAGCCTTCATTTACCTTGTGCAGTTCGAAAAAACAAAAAGAAAAAAACATAAAGATAGAGTTTGGTTGAAAAAGGGCCAACAATAAGATTAAAGAATAAAAAAAAGGAAGGAAAATGAAATAAAGAGATAACGATAAAAGTAAGTTTCTATTTTTTTTTTGTCTTTGATGTTTATATTTTACTTGTTTCTATTTTTAAAAATAAAGGAGTGTTTAAAAATAGATTTGGTTTACTAAATATACTTTTTTTTCTTTTTGTTCCTTTTACGGTTTATTTTATAAATTGTCATTCATTTTATTTTAATTCTTTTACTATATTAGTGTGAACATAGATAATGTTACAGCGATTTTTTTTTCTCTCTCTCTCATGCTCTTGCTCTCTTTCTCTCTCTCTCGTCTCGTCTCGTACTCTCTGTCTCTCTTCTCTCTGTCTCTCTTCTCTTCTCTCTCTCTTCTTCTCGGTCTCCTCTCTCTCTCTCTCTCTTACTAATATGCTACCTTTCTCTAAAGTTATTAAAGCTATTCATCAAACAGTTTTCGTGTCATATGATGGACTCGAACGCACTGATATGATAGGAGGCAAGTAGGTCTTTCAGCTGCTTGACAACTGTCAGCGATTAAGCTGTAGGTGACGAAATGTCCTTCTCTGATATAATGTTGACTTGAACCTGGTTGTTGCCGCATTGTCTTAATTATATCGATAGCAATCCTTTCGTGTTTTCTTCATGCATCGTGCCTGCTAACCATTGCCAGCAGCACAGTTTTCTTGGTGGAGCCCGTAAATCCGTTTCTTTTTTGACGGAGTCTATTGTTATACATGGCAATGTTTTGATGACAGCTGTCTTTGGATTGTTGGATCTTGTTGCAGGCAAAATGCTTTGACGCATCAGGTGCATCTGGGTTCTGGCATTTTACTTCGGAAACCACGTTGGTGCAGTTAAATGCAAACCGACAACATAACTTTGGGCCAATGAGTGCACTTCTCCAGTAGGTGTTTGTGTGCTGTACTGCTATGTAGAGGCAAGCAAATTCTACTGGGGCCGTAAATAACCCACTTGAATAATGAACATAAGTTTCTAGGTTTTTCATTGGAATTAGATTGCCTTAGTAACTAACACCAGTTTCTTCTGATGCTCTTTACACACCCTTATGTAGTATGGGTTATCCCTGATCTCTACTAATGTCGTCTATGTTAACATCAGGAAGTGGGTCACCTTCTGAGATATTTTGGAAGACTGCAAGTGGAAGGGTCTCAAATGTAGTTAGAGCTTTGCCAACAGTTCCCTTCCACTGAGTGGGACTTTCATTGGGACTTATGAGCTTTTTACACAGATGGTGCAGAGGGAGTTCATTCAAATGCAGACTGCATATGAAATACTGCAGAGGTCTATCTAGCTGCTGCTCTAAGAGATGAATTGCACCACCTTTAGTTCCAGTGTTGACAGGTTTGCTGTCAGCCCCAACTGCAATGATGTTGTCAACAATTCCCGTGTCTGATAATGCTGCATGTAGCCCATCCGCAATAGCCGCACCTGTCCCTCTGTCCACAGCAATGTGTTGAAGGTAGACAGTTCCAGGTTTACCAACCACAACATAGTGATCTTCTACCTTTTCACTGCTGTACCACTTTCTGCTTTTCTTTTCCTTGATCAGGGTGTTGTCTTTCCTGCCATCAAAAAACACTGCAACTATTCCCAATTCTTCTTCCTGTGTTGTTTTCGTCAGGCCTTTCTTAGCTTTTCCCGAGATTTCCAGATTTTCTTAAGATCTATAACATTGGTCTTGTCATCTGCACTAACAACACCATAGTCAACTAGTGTTGCTGTACCTATAGCTGCTGATGCTCTGTTGGACACTCCATATCTCTCTGCCTCTAGTCCAATGGTATGAATTTGTGTTGTCTTCCGGCAAACTAAAAGAGTAACGAAATCATCGTCAGGTATTCTTTTTGACCCCTCATGATCAGGTGATAAGCTGAATCTTCAATGGCAGTAGTGTTTGCAGACAACACGGGACATTCCTTCGATTCTTCTTTTCTTCTCATCAGCTACTCTTTCTTCCATACAAGACTTTTTGCAGAATCCTGTTCATCATTTCGTTAGCAGTTTTGTCTTACTCTGGCACATGTTTGCATTCTGCGGAAACTAATTTCGCTTTGTCAACTGTAAAAAGTTTCTTTCTTGAGCTAGGAATTTTCAAGTTCCTTTGGCAGCAAGTTGTATTATGATACATGCAAGCAATCCTTGCTATGACAGCGCAAGCAATTCCCAAATCATCCATTTAAACTGGTCCAGAAATGCTGTACTTTTCTCCGCTAATACATCTTTGATGGCTTTAAAATCTTCATCCATCAGTCCAATCAGCTTGTTTTAACGAGTTTTGTTAGTTGGATGTGTTGTGTCGGAGAGTATCAGACCATGATTCCCCCCGTTTCCATATCTCTCCTCCAGAAACCACATGTCAAGACCACTCATTCCTTTCACCTAATTAAACTGTTCTAACTTAAATGGGGAATGACATCCTGCTACTCCTTTCAGTCCACCCCTTACCCACCGTCCATACCTACAATCTTAATAAATCTATTTACGTTCCCTTCCAATACTACAGAAAAAGAGTGCCTAGAAAATGACCTGGAGACGACCGTATGAAATTATCATGCTGTGCCAAGTCTACACTCAAAGAGGAGGAGGGAACAACATGAATTGACCTAGCATTCCGTATTATATATCGTGAAATGCATGCAAAGTACGCATGTAAAAAAGAATATTAAATCGAGCGTCCACTCTAGTTTAGGAAATGAAATAGACTTGTGTTACAAATGATTCATTTATTCCCCTAATAAATTGTTACATAATTGAACAATTCAGAACATAAGCAACATAATTTATAATAACATAAAGTCATTTATGAACCAATTTATCCGATTATATGAGCTACAAAAGGTATGTGGAAAAATATTATTTCGATTGGATTTATTCTGAATACGCCTACATCAAGAGTAGAACAAAACCCTAGATGGTGCCAGAAAAAATTTCGATTATCGCGAACACGGACTTAAGTATAATATAATAATATTAAGATTAAAAATATTATATAATAAATTATATAATATAATATATAATCATATTATATATATATAATTATGATGAGATATATTATTAATAACTTTTACTTAATGCATATATATAATATAATATATAATATAATGATATATAATATATTTATAATATATAGTGAATCTTTTAGCTCTAATTTATTATTTCATAGATGACCAGAGCACAAGATCACGCATAGATACACGAACACGCATTATTATTATTAAAATTATATATTATTATAACTTACGCTTTCGAGATATAATCGTCCAGATATACGAATGACGACAATACATAATCGGTATCCGGTTGAGACTTGTTTGTTTCAAACGTAGGATATCAAGAAGATATACAATGATTCAATTGGAATGGAATTTTGAAAGGATCATAGAAGAAAAAGAGGTAAGATCCAACTGACTTGTGCTAGTGGAAGGAAATTTGAAGTGGCACTTGAAAGATTTTTGACCATTATATCGACTTAAATTTATATAGTAGAAACTTTGTATGTAACGAGTGCGGCCAAAATAACGCTACGAGACGCTAACTTTCCCCACCCCCAAAAAAAAAAAAGCTGTTTAAACCATTGCGTATGGCAGTCTCATCCAAGTGTGTTTTTTTTTGGTTTAACTATCGTATTGTTATCACCAATAGCCACTAAATGATGTAAAAACTGGTGTGCATCTGAGCAATTATTTGGCAAGAAATAAAGGAATCTGGGTTTAGAAACAAATTAAATATTTACCTTGTACTCATGGGTCAGAGGGTATAAGGGGTGGCGGTACACTCTTCGGTCTACACACGGAACGCACATAAGTAAGAATATATACAAAGAAATAAGGAAAAAAGTGATTGAAGAAGAAAAAGTAACTAGCAAAATAGGAAGGAAAATGGCTTGCGGAAGCCGGAGCCTTAACAGAGTGTTTGGGAGTGGAGTGGGAGTTATGAAAAATTTCTCTTTTGGGTGAAAAGACGGAGATCGGAGTCGAAGCAAGAATGAATTTTTTAGAAGTTAGAACACGTGGAATTTTTTTCCTCTTCCCTACACTCTCAACTCGCTAAACCCCTCCCATCGGGGTTCATCTATAGATAACGCTCCTGCGGCTCAAAAACTGAGACAGCTCTGTAGACCTCGTAGCCGTCGGAGTGATTTGTAGGCCCCTTTCTGTCCCAACACTCTCTCAATGAGGCCCCGGTGCCGGATCAGGTCGACGGGGCCCAGGCCTGTGCACGGGCCTGTGGAAAGTTGGTAAATTCTACACATTCCAAAACTTGCTGATGATGATGACCACTGCCGTAGAACCAGTCACCAAAATCTTCTACGCCAAGTAGTCCTACATAAAAAAACGCAATCCCCAGATGAAGATCCTCTCTATGATGGAAGATCACCTTCACAACAGAATAGCAGACGTTCCTCAGTTTATCATATCAGTTTTCCGCGTGCATTACTCTTACTGCCACTCACGGGCAATAGAATACAATCCGCACACACCAGTCTATTATGTTATTATGCGTACCGCACTTAAATACATTAGCATCGATATCATTAATATCGACTCACACGTAGCGTGTGAAAAAAATATTATTTTTAAGTATAACCTTTCAATTATTAATTTCAACTATTGATTAATCTATCAACCCAATCTCTATTTCAATATTCGTGGTTTTTTTTCTCTTTCCACACAGGGCAATGGTTGGGAAAAAGAGTTGGTGGGAGGCGTGTAAGAGTGAGTCCTCGTATTATATTTATGCATTGAAACATATTTATTAATTCAAATTTTACTATTAAATCCCTACAAAGACATAATATATATATTATTATTATATATATATATAGTAATATTTATATGTATTATATATAATATATATATATATATATATATATATATATTATATATATATAGTATATTATATATATATTATAGTATATATATTATATATTTATATTATATATATATATATTAGTTATATATATAATATATAAGTATTTCCTACCCCTCTCATCCATACCCTCTACCAACTTCTCGCAACACTCTATCTACATAATACAAATATTGAATAGCAACTACGGTACGTAACATTAACACCCCTGCCTCACATAATCCACTAACACTGATCACCAAACATCTCACTACATCCCTCTCCTAAACTTCACTCAACACGACATTCTACTTATTCACTATTATACTAAAGTACCCTAATACCTTATTCCCTAAATGCTTAATTATATATCATATATATAGTATCTGAATATATATAAAATTAATATATATATTATATATATACTCTATAATATAATGATAAATTCAGACTAATCCAGAGTTCATCAGTGTATTTGTCGAATATACAGTCTTCAACGGGCTGAATGTAAAGAACGAACGGTACCCGTTTCGGTTTCCACGAGCCCCCTCTAACGCTATTTGTCCTCACACAGCACTCCTTGACAAGTCTTACACCACCTATGCTATCATACGTCCTGATCTATTGCCGTGTTCTCTTAAAGTTCTAAAAGAGACATCCGATACAACTATTGCTTTATCTCTCAATAACTTTTCTCACAAGCATCTTTAGTGTGAACACTAGATCCTACATAACCAAAAAATACACATGGCCCAGATAAAACTCAGTGACATTACGGTAGAAGCAGCACTATAGCAGAGAGTACACTCTTGGGCTTATTCCTCCCTTAAAACCCTCCTTCTATCTCTATCTTACATCAACACTCAAGCTGGGAGGAGGTAGCAGCTAGATATGTTAGTAGTTGATTTTGGTGAGGTGCGATTGCTCGTATGTGAAAAAACTTTCTCACAACTATCGAGAATGATTAGGCTTAGTTGATTTGTGGAGAATGATTGATTTTGGAGGAAAGGGAAGGATAAGATGTAACTGATGTTTTTAGATATTAGAGAGTAAAGTAGATGTTTTAGTAGAGCTCCCATTTTAGCTTTGAAAAGTAGGGTGAACTCGTGGAGGGTGTTGGAGGTACAATTGGTGGTGGGAGTGTTATTTAAGGGAATGATGCGATGTATTATTAAGTGCTTATTCTTCTTTATATTGAAGTCATATTATTGTATCAGTTTTGTCTTAATGTAGTTTGATAGATTTTTAGGAAGGGTAAGAGTGAGACGGTTATAGGTGTACGGTGTGTGGATTGATAGACGAGAGTGTGTGTTGTAAATTGTAATTCAATCTTGCATCTTTTGGAGTTTTCACATATTATTCCTCTGTCCTATATTATTGATATTAGTAGTGTATTGCTATGAGGACTGGTATGAGTATGGAATGACAATGACATGAAAAACTATAGAGTGATTGAGTGAATTAGATAGATAGAGGATATGTAGCAGCTAATGATCTTGTTTGCTCAGGTTGGATACTCGTACCCTTATAGTGGTAAGAAGAACGCGGAAGGTATCCTTGAGTGTATTTATGAGTGAGGCGGTTTTAGAAGTAAGAGTTGTGTGGACAAATGTATGGGCTTAATAAAAATATAATATCTCAGGTAAAGTAGTGAGTAATAAAGTGGATTTATGTGTTATTGTAAGGGTAGATGTAAAAGTGAGGAGGGGGAGGGGTTAAAGGTTAGAGTAAGGGGTGTGTTGGCAGGGGGAAAACCCTTTAAAACTTGAAATAAAAAAGGATGTGGTGTGTTAGGTAATGAATCATATAGATATGATATGCTCTGGTTTTGTATTATTTGATCTTTTTATTAGAGAAAATAGGAGAAGTGTGCCGTTAAAGGAAAAATGGAGCACTGACTGACGGAACTGAAGGTAGTTGAGATAAGAGACATTTCATTCAAGACATATATGAGTCGACAAATAACAGCGCTGAACGGAAAGGGAATGGTGCTGTGAGTGGTCGAGTATGAGAAGTTTTTATTGGAAAGGGTCGAGGTGCGAATTTTCCTATACAAAGTAAGTGTAAGACTATTAGTTATTGTCGTTGATAATAATAATCTTGGTGGTATCCTTAGATCTTTTACGTTTGTTTGTCGCAGGTGTGAAACACGCGTTGTGTGAATGCTTAGCGAAAACTACAAGAAAACGATGGGAACAGTTATTCTTTTTGAAACGCAGAACTGAGCTTTGAGCAGCCGTGGTTGGTGTCGCGTATTAGCGATGTAATGGGGTACGAGGATATGTGCCACATGATCAGAGTTTGTGTTGTATGACGCCCAGGAAGTGTAGTAATGGAGCAAGCAGGCTACCAGGGTAGGGTAGTACGGCAGACGCGGAAATGCGGATCATCGCATCAGAACGCAGATTAGTGATAATGGGCATTTAGTGATGAAAGCAGGCTGCCACGAGCAGAAGAGCTGGATATAAGCAATACTTCAGTGGGGGAGGGGATCGGAGGTCGCCACGCTGAGGGAAGAGAAAAGAAGTGATAGGGGAATCGCTAAGAAGGGTAATGATGTAGGCATAGGAACTCACAAAGGAAATGAATTGAGGGAGGGAGTGAAGGGAGGAAAGAGCAAAGTAAGGGATAAGACAGGTGTATGGTGAGTTGGGGATCACAGGAGTGGAGATTGATGAAGGAAGAGGGCGTGTTTGAGGGTGCTGAGTATATGTGAGCGGGGTGCAGTAGAAATTAGTGAGGCTCTGGACGACGGTCCACTCTACTGAACAATTTGTGACACCCGACTACGAAAATATGGCTGAGACAATATCCAGTGCATATGGATATTACAATAATCAACTTATTAATCACCACCTAAATCTTAAGAATAGAATATTATGACCGAAATAGCTACAATAAATATATCCCATTGTGTCTGTGAGTAACATATAAAGTTTATTAACCACATGAGATAGTAGAAGTATTTATTATCTATATATAGTCTAATAATTTAATTACGGTTAAATATATATTGTGTTATGTACATCTAATCTCAAATGGTACAGCATAGGTTTAACTTCCAGAAGTACTTATACTAAAATGAAAGGAGTATTAAGTTGCCTATATTTATTACATTCTAGTATTTATCGTGAACTAATATCTATATATAAGGAAATTTCAACCATTGCTTATATTAGGATATTCATGATTAGCAAAATATAAGGTGTTATGCATTTCAAATAAATGAGGAGAGTTATGTTAATTTGGTTTAAAAAATTACATTAAATATGAGTTTTTTGAATATTTGTCAGTGTAAAAGAGTATCAGTTACGGAGTAACTTCTAGCGAATGATAGATGTATGTATCTAATGATTTATTCGATGTTGTGCACTTACTAACTTATAATACTTTATTTATTAGATGTAACTTAATACCTTATGACTCGAGTAATACAGACTAGTACCAAAACATTCGGAGTATATTTGAATTTATATATATATATATATATATATATATATATATATATATATATATAAATATATTTATATATATAGATATAGTTATTATGTATAGTATTATATATACTATATTATATTATTTTAGTGGATTTTGTACCATCAAAGAAGAGGACAGTATGATGAGAGTTACATCAATGGGTTGCACCTTCTGAGTTTATACGACAGGCAGTCGAAAATAGCAACGCACAGTGTGTCGTTTTGCTACAAGCCTTGTTGAAAGTTCTATGAAACCAGCTTTCTAAGAGGTCGTCATCTACATGGCTGTCATACAACTTTAAAGGAATAAAGAGGCAAGCTTCTTTTAACGAATGGAAGGTGGTGTGTGAAACATTCTCGTCTTGATAAATCTGGTCGCTCAACATCAGCATCTCATACAGGTCTTCTGCCATAAATCAGAAATCTCGTTCGCTGAGACTAGTAATCATGTCGATAGATGGCACAACTATTTAATTCATTTGGCGCAGCCTCAACCTCTATCACACAACTTACAATATCTTTGCAACATGGAAGAGTGAGGTTTCGGCAATCGTATGCGTTTTTTTGTTTGTTTTTGTGAGTGCAACTTTATATGATGCAATAAGAATTGCATGAGAATTGGCTGATGTTGACTGACCAGATTTATCAAGAAGAGAATGTTTCACACCACCTTCCAATTCGTTAAAAGATAGCTTCCTCTTTATCCTTTAAATTTGTATGACAGCCATGTAGAAGCTTTAGAAAGCTAGGTTTCATAGAACTTTCAGACAATGGCTTGTAGCCAAACGACACACTGTGGTGTTTCGACTGCCTTTTATAAATCGAGGTGAACGTCATTTGAATGTACTCTCATCATACTGGTTCTCTTTTTTGATGGAGCCGCCACTAAATAATCAGTATAAATATATATATATATATATGTATATATATATATATATGTATATATAATATATTATATATAGTAATAAATATATATATATATATATATATATATATATACGTATATAATATATAATATATATATAAAAATATAATATATATATATATAAAGTATATAGTATATATATATAGTAATATATATATATATATATGAGACTAAGAAATATGAGTATTATATATTATATATATATATATATATATATATTATAATACCCTCATATATATATAATATATATATAGTATATATATATGTATATATATATATATATATATATAATATAATATAGTTATATAATAAATATATATATATATTCTTATTATTGTTATTAATTGTAATTACTTTTGTCCCCCTTGAGCGGGGTAGTGGTGCGTATCAGGCCTCTCCTCATTCATATTTCCTTCATCTGGCCCTCACCCACCTCCTCCACCCCCCTCTATCCCTCGCCACCCTACCCTCTTCCTCTCCCATCCCTCCGCTCCTCCATCATCTCATTCCATCCATCCACCTTCCTCTTGGTCTCCCCCTTCCTCTGCTTCCTATCCCCTCCGCCTCCCAAACTCTTCTAAACACTCTCTGTCCTCCATTCTCACTAAATGCCAATACCATCATTCCCCTCTCCGCTCTTCCCACCAAGACCATTCCTCAAATCAACATCTCTCCCTCACCACCCTAGTCCTAATCCTCTCCCTTCTGCCAACCCCACAAACCGTTATGAACTATCCAAATTTACTTCCAACTTTTTTAACCTGGCATTCAAACCCCACGTTTCACACCCATAACAACACCGCTGGTACATCAGATTTTTTCAAACAACTTATCTTACACTTTCTGTGATGATCCCCCTTTCCATACTCTTCTCTCCAAGACCACTCAAAGCCCTCATCCTTCACCTATTCTATAGTTCTATCTCCTCCTTCAGTCCTCCCCCTTACCCAACTCATCCCTAAATTCTAAAAAATCTTTATTCTTCCAATACTCCCTAATCTCTTACCTCTAACCCTCCCCTCCTCACTTTCCTCCTTCTCAAACACTAAACACTTTATTCTTACCTGGATTTATTTTAAGCCCTTTTGTTCCACACACTCTCTCAAACTCCTCACCAAATACCTCAGCCCTTCCGCGTTTCTTCGCCACTAGGCAGTATCATCCGCAAAACAAGATCATGTTCACTTCCCTTCTATCATGCCCATTCATCAATTCCACCGGCCCCTCCCCTCCCCTCACATTCCTCTGCAAACACTCTCCATAAACAAAGATTGAATAGCCACGGCGAATTAACACCCCTGCCTCAATGACCACACATCCGTCCAAACATCGTACTCTCCCCTCCTACCTTTACTCTCACAGCATCACCTTAATACTATTCTATAAAAAGCCCTAATAACCTTTCCCTAATATTAACCCCGACCCCATTTCCTCCCAATCACCCTCCACAGTTCACCCATTCATCTATATCTGCTTTTTCTCTAAATCTAAAAAACAGCCATACACTTTCCCTTTCCTCTCAATACTTTTCTCCACAAGCATCTTTAGTGTGAACACTCGGTCCACACACCCTCTTCCCTCCCTAAATCCTCCTT
>JABUQX010086447.1:0-15000 GCA_015478945.1 Trachelipus rathkii
CAACGGGCCATCGAGAGCGATCCTGCCTCGGTGGGTTAACCCTTGGGGTATTCCTTAGTTAAAAAAAAGTAAGCAAATTTAATAGAAAGTCTATTTATTTTTAACGAGTAACACCAATAAAAGGTCTCTAAATAGGCCTCTAATCATATTACTGCGATAATTATTAACTAATATGTTTTTTTTTTTTTTTTTTTTTTACATTTTTCTATTCACATACATTTTACGAGGATTCCAAAAATGGATTCCTTTTTGCCTGTAGCTATTGTAGTTTTTGCAGATATATATATATATTAGATATAGTATTATTATATTATATTAGTATAATAATAATATATATATATATGTATATATATTCTATATATATAGTATATATGTTTATATAGATATATATATATATATTATATTTTTTTTTTTTTTTTTTTTTTTTTTTTTTGTGTTTTTTTTTCACATTTTTTCGCACTAAAATTGGACAGCATTCTCAGCATATGTATTCTTTTCCTGGTATGCTGGTAGTTTTTGGAGGCATATGGATTGTGGCTTTCTAGAGGCTTGACCTACTATACTTATATATATTATATATATTTATATATATTATATATATATCATATATATTATATATATCATATAATTATATATTATATAATATATGTGTGGGGTAGCGCTTTGTGGCTCGTTCTGTTGGTGGTATTATATATAGTATATATTTATATATATATATATAATATTATATATATCATATATAATATATATAGTATATATATGATATATATATATTATAGTATATATAATTATATATATATTTTATATATTATTATATATATAATATATATTATATATATATATATATTATAATATATAGTATATATACTAATATATATATGATATATAGTATAGTAAAGATTTGTGCGCTTTTGTGTATCCGGGTGGCCGACTCGGTGTAATCTCGAGCGGTAACCTCTTTTTCACCGTCGACGACGCTTACTTCTTCTCTCTCTCTCTTCTCTCTCCTCTATAATTATATATATATATATATATATATATATATCATATAGTATATATATTATATATATATATTAATATATATATATACTCTATCTTATACTATATTAATATTATATAAGTAATAGTTATTTTTAGATTTATATTTGAAGTTTCTGGTATTTTTTTTTAGATATTTTGTTTAGGTTGAGGTTATGGTTCGTTACGTAGTTGACCAAGACGTAATGCTACTCTAAAACAAAAATTAAAGAAAATACCTGAAACTGAAATTTAATGATGATCTACTTTATTGTATATATAATATATATATCCTATAATTATCTATATATATATATATGAATTATATATATATATATATATATATATATTATATAATATTATATATATATATATATATATACTATATATCATATATATATATATTATACATAATTACTATACTATTAAGGAGAGGAAGATGAGAGAGAGAGAGAGTAGAGAGAGAGAGAAATTACTCACGTACTGAACCACTCGTAGTAGCTGGATTACGAGTAACGACCAATAGAGACATACGTCAAGTTTCTGGAGCGCAAAAAAAATTTATGATTCTTGAATTTTGCTATAGTATATAATATACGCTATATATATATATATATAAGTTATATATATATATATCTATATAGTTATTAATATATTATATATATATATAGTATATATATATATATTATATCTTATAATAAAATTTGCTCCCTTCCCCCAAATTGGGAGGTGGTGCCAACATACCGGGACAGAGAAAAGTTATAAGAATAAGTTTTATCGAAAAAAAGCCGTTACCTCCCACCCCAATCCTCCTCTAACCTTAGCGTTGCGGTGCATAGCATCAAAAAAAAACGCCCCCAGGGTTATGCAAGCCCGGCGACATACCCCATGTGGATATTCGTAATGTAGGGTTATTCTATTGGGCCAGACTCCCACAATCGCATGTCCTCAGAAACCCACCCGGCCATTTCATCCTATGTTATGGCACTATTGTCCTTTCTCTTCTCTGCAAACTCATTTTCCTTTTCTTCGACAACTCCCTCTACTTACTGGCTCGATCATTTGCTTCGGGTCTCGCCAGCCGGGTCGATTATCAGCACCGTTAGTGACTATACTCCGTCTTAGTCACCCGGACTAAATCAGATCGTATCCATAGTCCAAAGATATGACCCAAATCTAACAACTTTTAATACAGTAACTGTTTTTCCTTGTTTTACACCCACCAACTCCAACACATATGTCATTTGTCATTGTTACTTAAATAATCATTTTTATCACACTAAAAGGTACTTCTATTTGAGCGCCCCTATGGTATCCATCTGAACAGATTACACAACTTATGATCTAAAAATACCTCTTATTCCGATAGCCTATAATTTCACTATTTGGGTACATTAACACGGTGACGGCATACCTGATCAGACCCTAACGCACTGTAAGATTAGTCGCCTTGCGATTCAACGCAAGGATTTAATTGATACGCATTGCATGCTTCGCTACCAATCTTCACATTTCTACTAGCCTTGCATCAATGCCTTTCCCTTTTTCATCTAAATACTATTAGCCTAGAATGATTCTAAATTGCAGATACCTTGTTCCAATTCCTCAACCATTCAGCAACATGATTTCACATCGGCGGACTCTCGCTGCACTCACTACCACCACTTACTCTTATCTACATTTCGTTTTAAAGCCCCTTTACAGCACACAGCAGTAAACCCTTGTACAATCTTGCTCAAACGTTCTTCAGATTCACCACAAATCCGCGTACAATAAGTAGGGCACGCCTCATCTCTCTTTCCATTCCATCAGCCTCTTACAGTCTTCCCTGCACCCTTGACCTCGTAATTATTTTCATCTACCCCATCCGATTGTACAAATTGAATAGCTATTGACGACGATAACACATCCGCAGCGTACTCCACTATTAATACATTTCTAAAACTAATTCACGTTCCACCTCGCATTTTATTCAACACACACGCTTCCTTGCGACTGTCTCTTTGTGTTGAGTACTTTTACTGTTCGAAACCGATCGCACCGCCCCCCCACCCCCCAAACATACCTTTCCATCTTGGTGCTTTAACTGTACGACTCCAAACTGCTGTATTACGTTCGCTCGCATCGGCTCAGAGGGTTTATGTTTTCATTTATCTTAAAAAGTAACTTTACACAGTTAATTACCAGATTTATTAATTATTATACTGTTAACGTATTATTACATACGCGAAGTTTATTTTTGGAATATTATTATGTATTTTTATTATTATTAATAATTATTATTATTATTTCATTAGTAGTAGTACGTAGTCAGTGTTGTAGACCATCTTTCAAATCTTTATATAAGTATTAGCTTAAATACGAACTGTCAATCAAAATTGCTCAATTGACGTTTTATTTAGTACTTGTCGTTGTATAACGGAACGATCCTCGTTTCGTTTGATTTGCGTTCTTAATCGTATTTTCAACATCCGATTTTACTTCCCATATGTTTTCTTCAACATGTTTTATTGTCATTTCATATATTACTGTTAAAGATAATTAATTCGAAATTTGTTGGATTATAGCACTGTCTATGGCCTATATTGCTCCTGAAAGGAGTTTGTGTTCGTATACGCTCGACCCGCTTCCTTGATTCCTTATATTTCAGGCATGAACATTTTATAATTATTTTAATTATTTAAAAAGTTAATGTAACTCAAAAAATCGTACCTTCATATACAAACTACTATCGAAGGCTTATCCCAGAATTGGCTAGTCCGTCGGAAAACGTAAATAAATCGTGTTTTACCATATTATCTATCTCAACATGTGAGTAGTCTAGGATTTTTTTTTTATGTTTTTGTTTCATGTAACTCATTTAGTGTGCACAGGTTTTAGCAAAAACAATTATGAACAAATAACTCTCCCTTTCCCCACGAGTTACTACGGCAAGAGCATTCTGACAGATGTATGTGTGATTTTAACTGGCAAAGAGATCTTTTTTTTACGATATCCCAACTTCTCAAACCCCCCCCACCAACGACACAACACCACAACGAGCGAAGCTTCAACTCGTAGTTATAATTGCAGACTGTATATTTGTTGTCATAACATATTTGAAACTAAATTATATCCCCAATAGAAGACAATTTTTGAGTTACGGCGTCTTTTTGTATCATCAAGTCAGCGCAATTAATTATAAATTATCTTATAATAATTAATTTAAAAACTTAAATTAAAACTTATGATATTTAAACTAGATTGCAGCAGTGAGTTCAGAATTAGATTTTTCAATTAAATGGTGATATATTTTATATGTTTATCGAGTCTTATATTTACGTTAAAATTACGTGTAATCAGACAGCACACCCCACACCGGCGGTCCAGGCCTCCCACAGCCCACACGATATTATATATTAGACACACAACCTCCTTCTCTCCTTCCTTTTTGAACTTATCTATAATCGGCAAACATAGAAATCGATAAATAAATTGCGTTAGTAATGAAAGGTCGTTATCGTGATAAAGAGTGAAGTCTTTATTGTAGACTACACGATTATATATATATACTATATATATATATATATATATACTATATATAATTATTATATATATAGACTTAATATTATACTATATGATTTTTATAATATCATATTATTAATTCATAGTATATTCCTTATATAAATCATATGTGAATAGTGTTGACAGTAGTATAATCAGGTAATTTTGTGTGTGAAATAATAGGCGTGTACGAATAATAATAATACATAAATATAATATCATAAATACTATAATAATAAATAGTAAACTAATTATTACTTATAATAAGTTGATAATAATATATTTGAAGTAAGGATAAAATATGATGAAGATGATGTGACTTTTGAATTTATGTGAATAATGAGGATAATAGTGATGATATATATAATATAATATATATACTATCATATTATATATATACTATATATATTATATTATATATTATATATAATATATATATATTTGTATGTGTATTCGCTATGTGTATTATATTTATGTAATATGGTATTTTTTATAATATTTTATTTATATAAACAGCCGAATCAGTAGTTGTAAGAGCTCATCGCCAAACAAAGGGGAGGACGTGCCCAGATTTAGGGTCCCGGTTCGCAAACTTTGGGTGGGGAATGTTGAAGCTATTCTCCTGTTCTCCTCTCTCGGATTAATAAGCTAACCTCCTAGGATTAGGTCTGCTGCCCGTGAGCGGTGGTGTTTTATCTATATATTATATATCTATTATATATATATATAATATTTATATATATATATATATATATATATATATATATATATATAGTATATATATATATCATATTGTTTAATTTATCAAGTTTCCATATCGAACCGGAAAACTTAAATTCCTGTTTTATAACACCTTTTTTTTAATTTTATTTATTTTTTTATTTTTATTTTTGGGAATTTTTTGCCATTATTATTAATTTTTTTCTTCCAAAACTGTCCCATACATTGACTTGTTATTCTGTTGCTTCATGGAGTTTTTTTTTTTAAAATTGTAAATATTATACTTTAGACTCTCTCATTACGAAAAGAACTTGCTATCTGTTTTTTACGTCCCTTTGCCGATGTGCGACAAATTGTATTAGGAACACTATAATTACGTCCCTGGATGTGGAAAGTGTCAGCCTCTCAAGGACGTAATCATTTGCGACATCATTGCGACTGTCCTATTGTAAGGTAGTTTTTTGACGTATTCCACGCATCCGTAGCACGTAGACGGTAACTTGCATCGAACCTGGCACGTTGTTTTACGACCATCTATTCTGATTACTTTCTGTCGTGGTGCATGTCGACATTAATTTCGATATTTATTCTTATTATTTATCTGATTGATGTTAGATATTGTTTATATCTTCCATATATATATACTATATTATAGGGCGTGTTTAGTGTCAAAGAAGGAATTGATAAATGAGAATGAATGCTATCAGAGAGTTATGTTGCGGCTGTGAAGAAAGGGGTAATGAATGAATAAAGAACAGTACTGTTTGAGATGGTTGTCAATTCAGGCAAAGGAGGAGAATGATAGGTCAGTTGGTTACCAGCGGATGTGATAGTGGTGATGTGATGTTTTGAATCTAAATCGGTGGGAGACCTCGAAGAAAAAGTGGACTTGAAATCGTAAGGGATGCTTGGGAGAGGAATTGGTTTTGGCAGAGGCGAGATTAAAGGTGCATAATGAGAGTGAATGGCGGGTTTTGTTGGAGGGGGAGGTTTGTTGTCGCCACCTGGGGCAGGGGATAACCTGACACTTGACCGATTATCATAGTGAGCTCTATGGGTGGCTTTTCTGACTGCGAGGATTCTTCACTAGTGAGGTATGAGTAGGGGCGGTAAGGCGGCTTCTTTCAGACTCTATGCTGCATATTCTTCAGCTAACTTGTCTGTTGCCGGTGCATGTCAACAGCGCTTACCCCAGTTTGGGGAAAAAAAGTAGATGATTATAATATATATATTATCTATATATAGTATCTAATATTATATATTTATGTATATATATAATATATATATATATATACTGGATATTCAAGTTAATTCTCATATTTGAAATTAATTATAAACAATAAATTTATTCTGAAATTATCCTTATAAAAACACGACAGGAATTTCATGTTGCAGATGCTAACGAAAATTTATCTATGGAAAACTACAAGTTAGAATAGATTAATTTATAACTCATACATCTGATGATGTCAGACTGCTAGAGGCTTTTTGACAGTGAGCTGTGAAATGCGCTGTTCCCAAGTTAAAACCGAAAATTTTGAGACATCTGAAACTGGATTCTTCATCCATCCATACTAAAGTGATTCTCTAAAATTTATATATAAATGCATAACTCTAAATCTTGTTGCAATTTTTTTTAAAAATAATATATAATAAACCTCTAATTATAAGATAAACAATCTTTCTATGGGGTTTGGTTATTTTAATTCATAAATATCGTTAAATGATTTAGGCAAAAGCAATTACAAAATGTTAATCGCATAAACCTAAAAAAGATATTCTAACATTTAAAAACATCGAGAGCATAGAATGAAACCAATGGTCGTCGTTAAAAGACATACCAAATTCAGAATTAAGAAAGTTTTGATTTCCAGTATGTTCACACTACATCTCTGCTTAGTTTCACACTAATCTTATATTTCGTCTAATTCATATACTCTATCTGATTGACAGCATTTCCGCCATAGATATAATAAATACTCAGTCATCAGACACTGCAATGTTAATTACGGTGCAATTATAATATCAAAAAGATTTGTCAAAACGCATTCTTAGAAACAACTAATAATTTTAATTAAGACCAAATAATTCTGAAAACGATCTATTCCTGACATTTTTATAAATAGTATTTATTGCCTGAGGAAAATTTTTTCCTTTACGATTAAAAAGTAATTTTCTAAACTAAAGTTAAAATTTTTATAATTACTCCATACTTTTTATTCCTCGTTTACTGTTGACTTTTAATACCCTTTATCCACCTTCTTCACACGACACAATCTCTAATATGTTCATCCCTCTTTTTATCACTGCTTATCACCAGCTAAAACCTAGGATTTCTCCTACTGAACCACTGTCTTTAGATGCTATACCTCTTTTCCAGACCAAGTTACTAATATCCATATAAGGTACAGAAACTTCATGTAGACGATTAACGCACTCAAAGATTAGCCGCTTTTATCAATCATAACCGATTGTAAGTGCCCTAGAAAACCTGTCTAACTTCACAACTTTCTACTCTACCTCTGCACATCCGCCCTTTATCCCCATGATCTAAATATTAAGAACTGAGGCATTGTTTCGCTGCTCACATCTACATTAACTCTTAAACCGAGCACTATCTCTCACTCACAATAATAATCTTCTCCATCAACCTTCATTATTGTTGTTTTTACACTACATACCTTCCAAGATATCCATTGGACCTGCCTGCCAACTTGATTTCATACCTTCGCATTCATTACTTATTAACTAACAAAGGTTAACATGACATACCTTTTGCAGAACCTAGTGGACTAACTTTTCAAACAATTTGCCATTACGGGTCAGAGGGGATCAAGATTCATTGCATCCATCGCAACTTTTCTACTACGCTTCCGCATTTCCTGTTCTATTTTCGTCAACATGTATCCTAAAATATGTTAAATCAGAAAAATCTTTGGTTCCAATTAATTTAGCCATCCAACAAGATTTCATCACAGCGGTCCCACTTCCTACTATGTCACTATCACCTTACCTATGTATCCACATTCCACTTATCACAACGCTTCTTTACCACACCCAACCGAATATTATATATATATATACTATATCTAAATTATATATATATATTCTTAATATTATATATATGATATATATATACTAATAATATAATATATAGTATATACATATATTATATGATACTATAACGGAAGGGTGAATGGGCAGGAAGGTGCTGGAGGCGAATTGAAATCTTTGGTGGGATGTGAAGAGGGATAGTCTTGGTGTGTAGGGTCTTACTTGAGCGGTATGTTGTTGACGCGTGTGTTTAATGTATACGTAGTGTAGCCTATGGTTGGAATAGATGAAGGTGTAGATCTTAAAGTACAATGTGTTCAGAATGGAGAATCTTAGGGGCGTGATAGGTGTGAGAGAATTGATAAAATGGAGGAATGAATGCATTAGGGGTTTGTGTGTTGAAGGAAAGGTCAGTAATGAAGAGAATATACAATGAAAGATTGACGTTTGGAAATGGTTTTCATGTGGAAAGGATGGGATGATAGTTCGGTTGGTTTAAGCGGATGTATAGGGCAGTGGTGTTTGGGATCGAATGGCTGCGAGATCAGAAGAAAAAGTGGATTTGAGTAATGTAAAGGAAATGGCCTTGAGGCTTTGTGATTTGGGCAGAGGCGAGAAAGAAAGGTCCTAATAGAGTGATGGCAGGTGTTTTTTGTGGGGGGTGATGGTTGTAGCCAACTGGGCCAAGAAGTATGAATTCTCATTGGACGGAGCTGCCATAGTGGAGGATTGTCGGGTCTGCATGAATGCTCTGAGGGTGGTTTTTGTTTCTGACTGCGGATGAATAACTCACCTAAAAGGTATAACAGGGGGCGGTAAGAATGGGATTTTTCTTTTCGACTTGCTCATAGCTCTTCGTACTAACTTTTCATGTTGCTGGGTGCATGTGTAGCACTTATCCCAGTTTGGGAGAAAGGGTGGTTTATATATATGAATATACTATATATATATTATATATATATATATTATCTATATATTATATATATATATTATATATGATAGTATATTATATATATATATAATATAATATATATAATATTTAAGAAAAAGCCCCTAAAGTTTTTTTCACCATGCTAGGAATCGAAGACCTGTACCCTAAAGCAGCTGCTTACGCGCAATGTGTTTTTGACCACCCCGCAGATGTGCCTAAAAGAATGAACACAATATGTCCTATGGCGTCAATAGGCATTGCCGCGCTCTCCCGCTCAAAAGCTCGGGGGAGGGGGCAAACGGGTGAAGCGACAAGGGTGGTTTAATAATACAAGAAGAACTAAGGGGTCAAGATGTACATACAAGATTGCAATAACTGCAATTCATAAATTTGTATTGAAAAACACCCTTTAGGTATTTTGCACCGCTTGCTGGATGAACCTGTGACCCTAGCGAGTGTTCGGTATGTGTTTGTGACCACCACGTCAGATGAGCTAAAGGACACAGAATATTTTCTATGCGCCAAAATAGGGCATGTCGGGCTCTTCCGTCCTACAACTAGGGGGGGGGAAGGTCAACAGGGTACTGCACACAGGCTTGAATAATAATTACACGAAGAACCGGGGGTTCAGATGTCATAGAGAATTGCAATAACCTGTAATCATATTGGTTTGGGGGTGTACATCTTGATCGCGGTTCTGTTGTATTTTATTAATTCTACAATGTGCGTACTGTTTTGCCCCCCGATGTGAGCGTAAAGAGCGCGGCATCCATATTTAGAGCATAGGAAGTATTGTCCGTGCTCTTTCTTCTTAGCTCATCGTGGCGTGTGGATTAAACACATTACCGTATATCTGCTAGGTCACGGTCGATTCCAGCAGGATGAAAAGTACTGGTTTATGGGGTGCTTTTTCAATTTACAAAGTTTGATTGCAAGGTTATATGCAATTTTTATTTACATCTTGACCCCGGGTTCTGTGTATTATTAACCACCTTGTTGGTACCTCCGTTTTGGCCCCGAGTGTGAAGCGGAAGAGGCGCGGCGTGCCCGGATTTGGACCACTAGGAAGTATTGTCTGTGTTCTTCTTTTTGTTCATCGTTGCGTGTGGTCAAACCACATTACGGTACATTCTGCTATCGGTGCAGGCTTGATTCCCAGGCGGGTGAAAATACTTTTGATTGCAGGTTATTGGAATTAATATAATAGATAGAATATATATTATATATATATATATATATTATTATATTTATACTATTATTATATATATATATTATATATTATATCTAATATATGTATATATATTATATATATATTATAGTATATTGGAACAGTGGTTGACATGATACAGAATCATTAATAACATTACTCAACACTTACTATAAAAGAGATCAATATAACGAAATTTTCTTTTTTTGGGGTAATTGACTCTCTGAATAAGCACTACAATTTTAGGGCTTGGAATTTCGACCACCTCACACAGATATATTAATGTCATCCACAAAAAATATTACATTTCAAAGTCCAACATAAATTACAAATTCAAGTACTAACAGAAACCAAAGTTGGGCTACAACAGTAACAGAGATTATAGTAATACAACAATAATCTTAGCTCTCTTCTAAATTGCATCAACCGCTGGGCCCCAAATATTAAAGCTATACTTAAAATAACTCAAAATTGTGTCAATAATACGAGCCTCAGGATATACCGGTTGCCCTTCACACTAATACATCAATTCTTGTCTGAACAAACTCTCCTATACAGTGGTCCCATCAGTTGACACTTACAGTAAACTCCTCTCAGAGAGACCCCTTACATTAGCACTAAAACAACCCCTGCATCCGAAGAATAGAAAAAAAACTACACCCGAGAAACACATCATACTCACTTAACTCAGAAAAATCTCCAAATACAAACAATATTCATACTCCAACGTATATCCGGCGAAGATCCCAACAGACGGACAAAGTTATGCAAGGGCCAAACAGCGGGTAATGCATGTCGCTGTTCACTCACATAGGGCACAGCCCTTGCTTCAGAGTCAAGTTGACTATTTACAGCGGATCCTAACTCACTACTATAAAAATAGCTTGAAGTATTCGGCATATATTTGCTCCTCTCATCGTCCAGTAGTTCGACCTTTCTTTTTTTATGGGAAGCTCGTTAGTATTACAGCTTCTTTACAAATGGTTTTTGTATCAATTTTTTAAACAATTCTTGTTTTTTAGATAAAATGACCAATTTATTTTCTAAGTGTAATTATGTTCTATAATTCATTATATTACATTAACATTAATTTTTGAGTAGACATTAGGACTTTACTGGAAAAGGATAAGTTCTTGAAACCAAATAATCTGAAAAAATAAAACTTAGTTAAATAACATAATTCTATAAATATATATCGTTTATATTATATTTTTTTAAAACTTTGATGTATTATGGATTAAATATTTAAAGGAAATCCCTCCAACTGTCAAAAACTGGGACTGTTACCACTATAAGATAGCTGATTGATGAGACATATTGAATGTTTCTTAATGAGTCAGTGGAAAAAGTCTGTCAGACTCATATCGTCGCCAGAACATTTTGTATTTCCATCAGAATCAATGAGCTGTAGAGCTTGTGCTCTCGCTTCTTACATTTATGATATATCGTAGTATTAAATATCAGTATTAATATATATATATTATATATAATAGTAATATTATATATATATATATTAATATAATGGTTGTGTTTTTGTCTATGTTGTGTTAAGGGGAAATCCATTCATAAATTCGATCGCGTGTTTATACATACACCACAAACAAAAAAAAAATCTTATTTCTACATAAAGATTCTAATATAAACAATGCTGTTTTTAATTTGTAGGGTGTAGCTCCGAATTATGAAGTCTATACTGTTCTACTGTTGATTTATCATTCAATATGAGCTATAGTGGTATAAGCTCCTCACTGACTCTATTTCCCAATCTATACGGTCAGACAAGCATGTAACTGAACTTTCAACCTTGAATTATACTGTCTGCTGAGGTGGGCTATGAACCACCTCACATATTTTATTTTTGTCAGCATCAAGATGCTATATATTTATATATTATATATATATATATTATAATATATATATATAATATTATATATATATATTTATATTATATATATTTATATATATACTATATATATATTATATATATATATATATTATATATATATTTATATTATTTATATCTTATTATATATTTACCGGTGATTGAAATAATAAAGTAATCTTGTACGAACAAATGATGAGGTTCGTCTACTAGAACATTCCATTTGGTTTAAGATTTTCTTAGTTTAGATTCAATGGAAATTTCACTTAGAGGTCCTATTCCTTTAATCCATTTTTTGAAAGTAAACTAAAATGCATCTTCTTCATACTTCCCTGATAAGAAATGAGAACAAATAGGGACTAATTAATTAAGTTAAAGAGTGAAATTAATGTGAAAATAATTGCACCCATATTTTGTAAGTTTTTCATTATCTATAGATAAGTTGTTTTAAATACAAAAATTAAATCAAACTTTATTTGGTAATGAACTGCGGATAACTTTACACTTTCGATCTAGAATTTTAATAAATGGATAAATAGTTTTAAATATAACCAGCAGAGATATATGAGACAATGAATTAAAAAAGATTATATTTATATTTTGTTTTCATTCCAATTTTGTAAATATTTTGTCATTAGAACATTGTAGAAATGTCAATTAATTGAATTTTACATATGTAAAGTGTAGAAAATTAAGATACTCTATGTTTTTGCATTGTTTGTATGTGATACGATTATTTGAATGGAGAAATTAGATAATTCTTTACACTCTGACTATATATTGATATTATCTAGTATAAAAGCTGAGAAAAATATTAAATTTATAATTTAAAGATGCCAAATTTTTTTACTTGTATGATGTTAAGAAATTAAATTACCGTAGTTGTGATTTCCTATTTCTATAAACATAAATCTAAATCTTTTTGCAGCTTAAAGGCTTAAACTTATAATGTGGAATATTGCTTTATTTTAAACTATTATAAGAATACCATTTCCATAACAAATGCTTCAGTCTACACGACATGTTACACGTTCATTGTAAAGGTGATATAGCTGCTTGACATTATTGTTATGATTTTTTAATAATGCGAATCGTTTTAGGAAGTGCCATGATGTCAATTATAAAAATTTTTAGTAGGCACTTGATAAAAGTTTCCCCATGTTAATTATCATAATAGTGGCATAGGTGAAGTCTCATTCTATACTTGAAAAAATTGAATAAGTAATCAGAAAGCATGTGTAATGGTTTAAAATCTTTGATTGAAGAGTTGGGCGCATTTTCTAATATATATAAAGGTTTGGAAAAAGAATAAAACAAAACTGCTTGTTTGCCTTTGACAGCTAAACTAGTTATTTAGTTTGTAAATCTTTGAGGATTGTATTGAAAATTCAATATAGGCTACTCTATTAAGCTTACTTGTGGGCAGATATTACATACAAAAAAATTATCAATAGCAAGAGTGTTAAATAGGTACATCCCTTTATGTGAAAACTCAAATAAGGATATTTAGTTATAGTGAGTAGGGAGGTGGGCCTGGATGTTTGTCTGATAAAAAGAAAAATGGAATTGAGGTGGGGTTCTTAGTAGTAATTTGAAAAGTATCAGAGGAATGCTAGAATCTAGAAATGTTCGGAATTATTAACCATAATGTTACCTGTAGGCAATAGTAAAGGATAATGATAAAACACTATGAAAGTTATGTTAAACTGTTAATTGAATACTGTGCACAAGTTTGGACCTTCCTGGGAAAGGTCATTTCCATATTGAAAGCAGTACCAGCGCAGGGCAACAAGAATGATTTTGGGTTTGGAAAATAGGTTATAGGGCAAAATTTAAGGAGCTGGATATGATTTCTTAGATGAGTCTGGATTGGACTAATAAATAAAAAATTAATCTTATTAATATTGGGCGAATGCAAGTTTTTCCAACACCAGACATGGAGTAAACTGGGGTTACATAGAATAATAAACGAATTGTCTAATTAAGGATAACATTTCTTTTGTATACAGTCAGTTTTTTATAATTAAATAATATATATTAATATATATAAATATATTATATATATATAATATATTATATTATTATATATTTAATATAATTTATATATATTATTATATATATTATATTTATATGTTATATATCTGATATACCACAGTATATATAAAATATTTGATAATTATTAATTTTTGGTTCTTTATTGCCATACAGAGAGAAAAAAAAAAATTTGAACTAGTGTAAGGCCATACAGTGGGGGGTCATCTAGAAAAAATGATATTATTAATTGATGATCCCCCAAATCATTTTGAACAGCTATAAATTTTTTAAAGGACCTCTGGATAAAATGCATAGAAGGCATAATAGTATCTACTAATTTCTTCTATTCAACTTTGGTGAAGTTTCCGAAGGCTTAATCATAAGATGGATACCAGAAGCTTATGAAATGGAAAAGGTGGGGGTTCCATCACAAATGTAATTGAGCAGGGGCTGGGTCAAACTTCTGCACCCAATTAAATTTTGAAATGGATTTCAAAAGAGAATAAAGCATAAATTCACTATGAATAAAATTTTTAGCAAAATTTGAAGGGGTGTGATTACAACCTTTGCATGATTTGTCAGAGATTGCTCCATATTATGATATATTATATA
>JABUQX010086448.1:0-7500 GCA_015478945.1 Trachelipus rathkii
AGAGAGAGAGATATATAATATATTATTTTATTATATTAATTATTATTTGTTATATATAAATATTATATATATATATAATATATATATAACTATATATATAGCTTTGTCAGAATATATATACTATATATATATAGTATATATATATATATATATATATATATATATATATATATATATATATATTACATATATATATATAATATATAATATATATATATATATATATAGAGTTAATAGGGTAAAACTTGCTAAGTTGGTTGGCTTCTTTGATGAGCAAGCACCCTATATAAGAGGTTGGTTAAATTAGAAATCATATTTGAAATGAAGGTTTTTATTCAACATAAATAAAGATATTCAATGAAAAGTATAAAAGTAATAAAAGTTCCTTCTGTTGAGATACTCTTTTGTAGGTGAATTGCAAGTCTTCGCAGCCTTCCAGTGCGTTTTTCGAAACTTGCCTCAAGACTCTTCGTTTAGCGGTCGAAAATTGTGATCGGCCATTCAAGTCGCAGCCTTTCCTTGAAGTTTATCGCTCTTGCCGGGAGGATTTCTGAAGAGAGTATCTTGAGTGAGATTTTCTTTTGATTCTTAATAATTTGATCTGACTGACTGACTGACTGAAGAGTATCTCAAAAGAACGAGTTTATATATATTTTCACTTTGACTTATGCTAAAATTTTGCTCGCGCAATCTTAGCATAAGTACGAACATAAATTAAAATTATTTACAAAGTTATAATGGAGTAGTCAACATTACTTCCTGCGCTAAACACGGAGTGAAGAAAGTATGTTATAATAATTATTCAAGAAATAATAACTAAAATACATAAAATTAAAGTACTTTCAAATGCAAGCATATTTAATTATGTCCGAAGACATTAGTAAACATACAAACATATGAAGGTAAAAACAGTATACATGAAATGCAAATATTCAAATACGAGCATAACTGGTTACATCCGAGATCTAAACATATACTACAAATATTTGAATACATAAAAATACAGTAATTTTATTTATACAGAAAATAAAAGGGGTATTTAAAACATAAGCATATTTGGTTATAATTTTTTTAGCAGAAAACAAACTACAAACATTTAAATACAAAAATATTTATACATATTATGGATATGAAAACAAATTAAATTATTCACAAAGTTAATTAAAATAGGCCACATCAGAATCGACCGTTGAATCCAGGGAAGGTCTTAGTATAAGGCGTTTCTATGTATCCATGATTTGATCAATGCGCACGTAAATAGTTTTTCAAAGCTGTAGTTACGAGAGAAACATTGCTTGACAATATGTAAGAAGAACGAAAGTTGCTTGAAATGTAAGTGCCTTTATTTGGAAAATTTCTTCATACATAAAAGGGAGCGGTCACAGAACCATTTAGGAATTCGAAAAGGAATCAGAAGTTCGTAGTGGAATTCAAAAATGAGTTTTCTGCCCAGAATCCAAACTTAAAATGATGAAAGAAATCCAAACCAAAGGGAGTTACATATGTATAGGCGAAGTTGCTTGAAATTTAGGTCCTTTATTTGAAAAATTTCCTCATACCATAAAAGGGAGAGGTCACAGAACCATTTTGAATTCCGAAAAGAAATCAGAGTTCGTAGTGGATTCAAAAATGAGTTTCTGCCATAATCCAAAACTTGAATTGATGAAGAAAAATCCATGCCGAAAGAGAAGTTTGGCTAATGTCCTAGCGATGGAATCGCTTGAACTGTTGTAGTTGTGAAAAAGTGAAGACCAAAATTACAAAATTACGAAAATAAAATTGAAGTCCAGTATCGATAATGTTCGTTGGCTTGAGTCATTTTCTCCGAGTGTTGCTGATTGGGAAATTTTAGTATTAATTTTTACGTTTTTCTTTTTTCCTTTCATTGTTTTTTAGAAGGTGTTGATTGAAGTTCTGGGTGTTCTACTCAGGGTTCACCAATTATATAGGGTACGACTTGCTAAGTTGGTGAGTTCTTTTTAAGAGCAGCACCCTATATAAGAGGATGGTAATTTAAAATCCATCATTTGAAAATGAGGGTTTTTATTTCAACATAAATAAAACATATGCAATGAAAGTATAAAGTAACACAAAAGTCCTTCTGTTGAGATACTCTTTGTAGGTGAATTGGCAAGTCGCAGCCCTTTCCAGTGCGTTTTTCGAACTTGCCTCAGACTCTTCGTTTAGCGGCGAAAATTTGTGTTCGAAATTCAAGTCGCAGCCTTTTCCTTGAAGTTTATCGCTCTTGCCGGGGTGATTTCATGAAGGAGAGTATCTTGAGTGAAGATTTTCTTGTTGATTCTTAAAATATATTTGATCTGACTGACTGACTGACTGACTGACTGACTGAAGAGTATCTCAAAAGAACGAGTTTATATATATTTTCACTTGACTTATGCTAAAATTTTGCTCGCCTGCAAATCTTAGCATAAGTACGAACATAAATTAAAATTATTTTACAAAGTTATAATGGAGTACTACATATATATATATAATATATAATATGATAATATATATATATATAATATATCTAGCGTTACTATATATAGTATATATTATATATATATTATTATATATATATATATATAATATATATATATATATATATAATATGTTAGATCATATATATATATATATATATATATATATATATATATATATATAGGCCAGCGTTTCCATTATCCGTCATATGTATCTTAAAAACTATTAATGCTACAGTAAAACGGAATACATTTTTGGAATCAGCGTAAAAAGTTAGTTCTGAAACGTATTAAATAACTATGGTTAATGAAATAAATGAATTATAAATAATTATAAATAACAATAAATATGTTAATCTAATGTGGAAAATTTTATGTTCTTTGAGACCTTGAACACAGTTCACTTTAACGGGGTCTTCATTTCTTCTGTAAATTCGTTTAATGTGTCTGTAAATTCACATAGTTCGTTGTAACGGGGTTTGATTTACGAAGTCGTTAAATTTGTTTGTATATATATATATATATATTATATATATATTATATATATATATATATATTAATATATATATATATAGGGGCAAAATAGGGGGCTCGAGCCGACGGAGGAACATAGGGGGGGGACATTTTCCATACCCCGTAGGGGAGGGGCGGAGGAACCCCCGCCGACAAATACAAAGAGCGGGGGTTCCGGAGACCCCTTCCCCGGAGGGAGGGAAATAGTCTAACCCCGTAGTATTCCCGGAAGGCCGAGAGACCGACTCCTGCCATCGGTGCGGTTATAGTACCTTGGGTATTCTTTAGTTATTAAACACCAACATTATTAAGGGCAACGTAAGATTACGTTAATTAAAATAAGTTCAAAATTACTATTCTACATTTTATTAACTTTTTTAAAAACGCTTTTTTTTAATTTTTTTTAAAGTGTTTCAGTACTAACGTTTTACGCCGATTCCAAAAATGTATTCCGTTTTACTGTAGCATTAATAGTTTTTAAGATACATATGACGGCCTAATGGAAAACGCTGACCATATATATAATATATTATATATATATATATATATATATATAATATATATATATATATATATATATATATATATATATATATATATATATATATATATTATATATATATATATATATATATATATATATATATATATATATATTATATATATATATTGTCAGACTTTACAATAGTACATGCATTTATCTACAAAACTACAGCAGATACATAAAAATAAATAACATTTTCCGAATGAGCGTGAAAATTTAAGTGGGAGTATATATAGAAAACTAAGTATAAAAAAAAATTATAAATTAAAAAAAATGCAAATGTACTACGTTTTAAGAATTCGGTATCTCGGTTGGTTTATGAGTATGATTTACGCGCCAAGGAGCGCCAGAGTTGCCAAAAATTGTTTTTTTTTTTTTTAACTAAACGAATACCCCAGATTAAACCGCAAAGATGGAACGAGTCAGGGTCTTTCGGCCTTACCGGGGGACGACGGGGGGGCTTCGTCCCCCTTCTGTTCCACCGTCGGCTCGAGCCCTTAAAAAAAAGTTATAAAAGAAAATTAACAATTTTCTCGAGAGCATGGCAAAAAACAATTTTTGGCAACTCTGGCGCTCCTTCTATTGCAGAAACGGAAATGGAGCAGTTGTCGTACAATCTCGTAATGTATTTATTTACATTATTATAAATATGAAAATCTTATTTCAAGACTTTTCTATTTTTTTATTACATTTTCCGAACTATTCTTCACTGATTACAAAAATGTCACTTGTTTTAGTGTAGCAAGTAGTATCTGCGGAGTTTGGTGGAAGTCGTTTTTTGTATGTTAGTAGTTATTGAATTGCTTTGAAATTTTGCATAGTATTAGTTGATGTCGTAATCTTGTTGTAGACGAGTTTTCGTGTCTGTAGGGCTCCCCTAAGTGGGTGTTGCCTCTTAGATGTAGCTCACGCTACGCCCGGTACTGCATTGGAAAGACCCGGGTTAGGCTTATCGGGAAAGTAAATTTAACCTTGAACGTTCTTACGTTTTAATAATAATAATAATAATACTAATAATAATAATAATATTATTATTATTATTATTATTATTATTATTATTATTATTATTATTATTATTTTATTATTATTATTATTATTATTATTATTTATCCTTTAGCTAGTCGAAAAATTCGGTTCCCGAAGGAATGGGATTTTTGAGTCGAATCGATTCCCGTAGGGAATCGATTTTTACGCATGCGAGCTTACACACACACATAGGTTACGTGTCCGTGCGCCACCCGTAGAGGGTCCTGGCCCCCCCAAAAATAAAATGCTCGTAGAAGGCTGAAATTTGGAGAAAGGATTCGAATCCGGAGTCGGAGTCGGAGTTGGATTCGGATCCGGATTTGGATTCGGAGTCAGCACTGGTGCTTGCTCCGGTGCGGTGCCTAGTTAGTAAATATTTGTATAATAATACATTATTGGTATCTTAATATATGTTATCGAACGCCGTAGATCTCGAATATGATGGTTTATAAGTTCGTAATGGTGTCAGGGTGAGACCCCCCAGAGGGGGTTTCCAAGAATAAAATGGACGAGATGCATAAGAGAAGTAGGGAAAGGAGTCGGAGTCAGAGAAGGAAGGATTCGGAGAAGGTGTCTGAGTCAGAGGAATCGGAGTTGACAACGGCTCCGGTGTGGTGCCGGTGCGGTGCTGAGTAAATAAATATTCGCTTAGTTCCATATTGGTAGCAAAATATGTGTTTATAAGGTCGTAGAAACTCGAATATGAGGGTTGTAAGTTCGTAAAAGGGTGTCTGGGGGCGGGGGGATCCCCAAAAGACATGCACGGAACGCAAAACAGAAGAAGATGGAGGAAGGAAGAAGGAAGAAGGAGGAAGGATGGAGGAAAGACTCTGAGAAGGAGAAAGAGTTGAATACTCGGCACCCGGTGCTGGCCGGCCACGGTGCTGAGTTATGTAAACATTCATTTAGCCTCAGACTGACATTTCTATTTTCAAAACCTCGTTTTCTTTTTATGAACGTCAACTGAAATATATTGTTTGCTATTTTATTTTATAAGTTTCATTTTACATTTATTCTTTGTGTTTAATTTTTGTTTTCAATTTAAATTTTTTTTTCAATTTATTTTAAAATTTTTATTATTTTTTATTTATTTTTAATTTATGTTGCTTAAAACATTTTTGTTGTTTACAGAAAAAATTAAGCTTTTCATGGTTTTATAACGTAAAAAATTTTACGTTTTTAACAACTCTAAAGCAATACATCTAGTAAATCAGTAAATCAACCACCCTTCCCTAGCATCCCCTCCCTGTCGCATCCATGATCTATTATTCAAGCCATATTTTTTGTATAACATAACACAAAATTTTTATTCTTTTTATGTTTATAGCGTAAAAAACTTGTACTTTTACATACCCTAAAGCTGTAAATCAGTGAATCAAACCACCCAACCCTCTCTCCCCAACCCCATCTATGATCTATTGATTCATTGATTCAAGTCATATTTTGTATAACATAACGTAAAACGTTTTTAGGGCATTATTATTTTGTGCGGTTTTTGTTTTAAAGTCATTTTTGTTTTACTAAATTTTATTTTTTTCATGTTTTTAACTTAAATAACTTGTACTTTTACATACCCTAAAGCAGTAAATCAGTAAATCAAACCACCTTCCCCTCCCCTCCACCCCTCCATTCCCATCCTACCATGATCTATTGAATCACCTATTGATCTTTGTTTCAAAGCACATTTTGAAGTCATCATGTCTGATAGTGCATCAAGCATTCAAGAAAACAAGTTCTTTTACAACTTGATCAACGAATATATGCTAAGTAACAAAGTTTTCACATAATAAAGTAAACATAACATCAAACCTGAACTAAAGAATATAATGTCAACAGCAAACTTAACACAACTTAAGCCCAAATAAACTGCTAACATTAACGAAGTTCCATACTTAACAACAGTAAGTAACTACTAGCATGCAAAAACGTAACCTATTCACGACTATGTCCAAGCATATCTCTAACATTGCAAATGTTAATTTTACATTAACATAGTAATATTTAAAAAAAATTTAACCATAACCTTTACCTAATATCATAATACACCTAACGGATAAATACAAAAATAGTAAAGTTTTATCCTCTGTAAGGCTAAACTATGAACATAACATACTTAACACAACCAGCCTACAGCCGAACGAATAAACAGCTATCATTAACAACTTAACAATTGATCTATTAATTAGTTTTAAAAAAGTTTTTCATTTTATAACATATAAATTTTCATTGAAAAGAGCGTTATATAAATACATAAAAAATATGAATACATAAAAACATATAGAAGCATAAAAACATATAAGTTTATTTTAAATATATTAAATCATCTAATCAGGGGACATAGGATTCACCATAAGCTGGGTAAGTTCTATATATCTCTCCAGAGATTCAAATCCCTTTGAAAGGATTTAAGTATAAATGCGTTCCGCAGCACTAAACCAGTATTCGGCATATTTTGGTTCAACAGCACTCATTCTCTCATGCGAGAGAAGTAAACTTATCAATGTTGGTAGTTATTAGCATACTCCTGTACACCCTCATTCATATACGGAAACCAATGTTCAGTGGTAAACATGTAGATTACACCATGTGCTAATATGTAATTAGTCCTCAGTATGTCAACATCGTCAGATGTGATGTTAATCTCGTTTTTTTATTTAATTCAATGCTTGTAATATTTCAAGATGTTCGAACTGTAAAACCTATAACATGTAGCGCGCCAAAAGGTCGAGCCATCGAGATGGGCTTCCATAGTTTTCTGTACATCAAGGCCTTTTAATTTGTCACACGACGAGAAAAACAGCATCTATTCTATTAGAACCTCTCACACTCTTCCCCAGCTAGGTATTCACTAACGATGTCGATACATCAATGAACACACGACTTAATCCGGTTTAAGCATGCGCCGGCGATGATCAATAAATCTTGATGATTCTTCAA